>CP092881.1:73147490-73222620 GCA_030710605.1 Cordylochernes scorpioides
ATTGAGTGGAGATAAGAAAGAAGAAGAGAAATCCCTTGTATGGAACATTGTTCTCAGCTGGTGAAGTTTGGTGAGATCTCTCAGATTTTTTCCTAAATACACAAGGTAATAAGACCAAATCCCAATAAATAAATAGTGTGTGACGTTTCGGTAACAGCGTTGTTACCATCTTCAGACAAAAGTACTGTATGAGAAAATATACCACAGCATGTTTTAAATAGTTACTGTTATCATCAAGTGTGTAAACAAGATAGCAGATAAGAAGAAGATATAAGTGCCTTATCACCTAATAAATATAGAAAAGGTAAAATGACCAAATCCAAATAAATAAATAGTGTGTGACAATTCAGTAACAGAGTTGTTACCATCTGAGACAAAAAGACTAAAAAACTTTGTCATATTAGTTTGCCAGATACTCTTTTCTGGTTAAGAGGGCAACTAATATGTTTGAATAAGGTTTTAAAACTACCAAATGGATGAATTTCTATTATAAGATCTCTCTGACCCTGGAATAATTTACAAACTTTACCCTCGAGGTCTTCTTGCCAATCCTCAGTTTGTCTTTCCTAATCTACCCAGCATCTCCACCAATGTCACGGCAGAGAAGACAAGTATACCAAAGTTTAAGTTGAAAATAATTTATTAATAAAATCTATAGAATACAAAATGTGATAACAATTTTACAAGAGATAATCTACAAGCATGTAAGTGACGTAGCCAAATATTTTAATTGATAACAACAGAGTATTTACAGTAATTATTCAGAGACAATATTTTGTTACAGCATTCAATATTTGTTATAAAATAACATACTGTAAAACCTCACCTACTTTTGACAATGAAAACTTTGAATGGCAGTGTCCTCTCATGGAGGTTGCACTATACAAGTTTCAACCATCACAAAACTTGTACAGTCTATAACCAATGAAGACATTAAGACATGAATGTTTCTTTTCACAAATAAATCAAACCTCTACTGTCCTTACTGCAATGAAAAATATTAGGAGGGCTCTTGGCTCATCAGTGGTAAACCCTCCCAGTGGTTTCGCCAATTTAATCTACCAGACAGCTTCTTTAGAGCTTGTACAGTCCTCTGTAAAAGAAAAGAATCCCAGAAGCAGAGCAAGTTGTATTTCCTGGTCAATGTACCACCAATGATGTCTAAATGGGGAAATAGTTGTCAAGATCATTGGTCTAGGACAGAGGTCGGCAAACTTGTGAGCCACATGTGGCTCTTTGGATGTGAAGCTCTTTATATAGTTCCATACATAAATATTATTTATGTTAGTATTATTTATTGTTGGCAAGAACAAATGTTGTGGCTCTTTAAAAACTTTGAAATTTTATAAATTGTAATTCTTGACTCTTCCAACTCAAAAGTTTGCCGACCCCTGGTCTAGGATATTTTAGATGGAACATCAGTCTGTAATTAGGGATTATAAACACAGGAAGGAACACCAGCTGTATGACAGTGTTGTTAACAAACATCATGACTGGGTGACATCTGCCTTTGTCATCAAGTCTGAGAGCACTAGTCAGTAGCAGGCCACTGACTTAGCTCCAATATGACATGGCCATCTCTGACATGAGGAACAGACGCCATGTGCAACCGCTCCTAACATGAAGTACAAACTCATCCTGTATCCCTGGAGCTCTTACAGGATACTATCAGCCGGGCCAGTGAGCATGATGGTATTGGACAGAAGAAAATGGTTTGAACATTTCAGTAACAGCATTGTTAGACAGAAGTACTTTCACAGTATGTTTTTAAATAGTCGCTACATTGTTATCAGTTGTGTAAACAACAGTAGAAAATAAAAAGCAATAAAGGAAGAAAAAAAATGAACAAACGTTTTTTCGAGGAGTATTAAAATATTATTTGTGTAAAAGAAAAGAGCGAAATTTTTCTGCTGAGTACATTTAGTCTAACGGTGGTGTAATAACCGGCAATTGATCTACTTGGATTTTCAATATAATCTCCCTCTGGCAGGTTTAGTTCCTTCTCCCCCTGCCAGCATGAGCAGCCCACTTTTTGAAATCTCTCAATATGTACAGCCGTTCTACTTTACTGTTGTTGTTTAATCCAGTCAAACCTTCAACAAACTTCGCCTTTGCCGGTCCCAAGCATGGATGAAAAAGGAGGAGGGGGAGCAGTAAAAAGCTCACTAAAAAACCTGGGCTCAGCTGGCCCGGCTGATAGTACCCTGTAAGGGCTCCTAATCCAGGGATACAGGATGAGCAGTGTTTATATCCATGTTAGGAGCGGCTGCACATGGTGTCTGTTTTTCATGTCAGAGGCGGCCATTTCTTTTGGAGCTAAGTCGGCCTGCCACTGAGTAGTGCTCCCAGTCTTAATGACAAAGGCATTCTACTTCAGCCAGTCAGGATGGTTGTCAAACAGACACCATCAAGGGTCACAACTTGGTACTCTGATATGATTGAGTGGAGATATGAAAGAAGAAACCTTCAACACTCCAGTGTCCTGTTGAATTAAAGTTGTTGTTGTCATCATCAGTTGACAATTTTGTTGGGATTAAAAAAATGGTTGAATTATAGGAAGTGTTGAAGAAGTATACAGTGTATGTAGTTTTGAAGTTATCTGAATTCAGTTCAATATTAAGAATTAACAGAACTTTTCTACTTGGAAATTCACCATTCATGTTATGCAAATAACTTATCTAACTATAAAAGATTCAATAATTTCCAACTTGGATTCACTTATGTATATTAAAATGAAATCTAGGGAGTTGATGGAAGCATGGTCTAAACCATTGGTTTTCAACTGCTAAGACCCAGGTTCGATTCCCACATTGGACATTTTTTTTTAATTTGAAAAAAATTCTCCAGTGGCCCCCGATTCTTGCCAAAGTCCAACCCCACCAGCAAGTACAAGTAACCAAACGGGGCTCTGGCACACTTGTAAGTGCAAAGTCAAACTGCTTTTCACATGTGTAGACATGTGGTGCACTTACAGTAAAAGCAGTCACCTACTTCTACCCACCATGATTATCATGGCCTGTACCACGTGTATTAGGGATAAGCAAAAAAAAAAAAAGAAATCCACCAAATTCACTGGAGTAGTTTACAAGAAAACTCTTGTACAACATGTGGTAAAATGTAATCTCTATTATGTTACTGAGGTAGTTGGCCATCTGCCATGTTTGTAACAAGACCAAATCCTATTAAATAGTGTGACATTTCAGTAACAGCATTGTTACCACCACACCCTAGTTATTTATTTGAATTTAGTCTTTTTACCTTGTGTTTCTAATCTATAATTCAAATTGTACCTAATCAAATCTATGTAGTTTGTCTTATGTTATTTTACTTCAGTTTCCCAGTTCTAGATATCCTGTCTCAAATACTTCTCTTATCTTGAGCTACCTTTGAAAACATCCTTGCACATGTTAGAATGTTCTATCTAGTTAGTGTCTCTTGCAGAAATAAATTGGTTGATCAATTAATGTGAGAACCTCACAAGTGAAGAGGAAAAAGCTAACACATATGTGAAAACCAAAACATATCACAAATTTTTATATCAGATCAATGACATTTAAAAACACATTATTGACTGTATTGACTCATCCATTAATGAGCTCTACTCATCCCCAGCAGGCACCATCAACAAGCTCTTCAAGCTTGATACCCTGATATGATTGAGTGGAGACAAGAAAGGAGACACATCCCCAGCAGACACCATCAACAAGCTCTACAAGCTTGATACCCTGATATGATTGAGTGGAGATAAGAAAGAAGACACATCCCCAGCAGACACCATCAACAAGCTCTACAAGCTTGATACCCTGATATGATTGAGTGGAGATAAGAAAGAAGAAGTGAAAATTAGAAGAAGTTTTTTTTTTTTTTTTTTTTTTTGTGCAGAGCAACCTGACTGGAGGTGTGAAAGCATGGCTTGTACAACAACAACAACAATCTTTATTAAGACCTTTTAGTCTTATACAGATTCTCCAAGCAAAAATGTAGGATACATGCAGGAAAAACGGTAATAGTACCTTAATGGTAATATGAAATTTATATACAGGATAAATTATATAAAACAATCAAGATACAAAAAGACCTAATCCAAATAATTTAATAGTGTGCAACATTTCAGTAACAGCATTGTTACCATCATAGACATTTTTTTTGTATGTTTTTTACCGAAACGTCACACACTATTAAACTATTTGGATTAGGTCTTATTTTCTTGTAGCTATAATCCAAATTGTGCTTTATCACAAGACAATCAAGCAAATAAATAGATTAGTCTGGGTAAATTGGAGGAAAAGAACATGGCTTGTAGCTTTCTAGTCAAGTAGGGTATATAGTTGGTTCAAAAACTGGATGTTTGGTTAAAAATCACCTCTCTTGTTCCATGATATAAACTGGTGTCAGTGGAAGGATGGTCTAAACCATTGGTTTTCGACCGCTAAGACCCGGGTTCAATTCCCGCATTGGGCACTTTTTTCTGATTAAAAAAAAAAAATGCTCCAGTGGCCCCCGATTCTTGCAAAAGTCCAACCCTACCAGCGAGTGCAAGTAACCAAACGGAGCTCTGAGACATTTGTAAGTGCAAAGTCGAACTGCTTTTCACATGTGTAGACATGTGGCACACTTACAGTAAAAGAAGTCGCCAACTTCTACCCACCATGATTTTCATGGCCTGTACCACGTGTACTAGGAATAAGCAAAAAAAAAGATATAAACTCATATCAAATGAGTGAGGCACCAGAAGAAACAACGATGAATGTCAAAACTGAGGGCCGTAACGTAGGTAATTATTTGTGGATTCAAAATCTATTTAACTCCTACTTGGAATTTGGAAATATTGTAGCAAAGTATTTATTATTTTATTAACAGAGTATCATACAAGAAAATAAGACCTAATCCAAATAATTTATTAGTGTGTGACATTTCGGCAACAGCATTGTCACCATCATTATTCTTTTGTCTGATGATGGTGACAATGTTGTTGCCGAAACGTCACACACTAATAAATTAATTGGATTAGGTCTTATTTTCTTGTATTATAATCTATAATCCAAATTGTGCTTTATCATAACAGAGTATCATCTTTGATGTTTATATTTTGATACTCTGTAAACTTCCCTCACATTGCTTATCTTTTGTTTAACCTTCATAGTTTGTTCTTGTCTTAAATAAATTGCTGTGTCAACCTGAAGTTTGTCTTTCCCGATTTTCCAGGTGACAATATTTTTAATATATAGGCCTATATGAACAAATTTTCCTTTATGGAATTTCTTCTTCTATACTTTGCTTTTATACTTTCTAGTTGATCTTGAGGACCACGCTATTTCCTCACCCGTGAAACACGTGATCTATGTATTCTTCGTAGATCGTGAAATGCCTGGTGTTGCTGGAGACCCGCTGGCGATTCTCCACCAAACTCTGCAGCGGTGGCTGAGGCGCCATATTCATTGTACATAGTATCATGTATATATATACAGGGTGTACCAGGTAAATTGGGACTAACTTTGACAGTCCATAAAACAAAAACTATTTGAGATTAAAAACTTGTTTTTTTTCTTTACGTAGCCATATTCATGTAAAATGCAACAGTACATGTGTGCGCAGTGTAGTGATGAACAGTAACCGAGAATTTGAAAATCGAGCTGCCATCATCGTTGCTCTGCGCGCCGGAAGGAGCCCCAAAGAGATAGTGGATTTTCTTAAGTTGCCCAAAACCACTATTTATCGTGTCAAGAAGCAGTTTGATGAGGCCGACAGTAACAAAGAGGGGATAGCTACAAGGAAAAAGCACTCGCGTCGATCAGACAGGGTAAGAGGCGAAGAATTTGTCAAAAATGTCAAGGAGAAGATTGATGGAAACCCTGGGAAGAGCATGAGGGCCATAGCCAAGGAAATGGACGTTGGCTCTATGACAATTGTCAGAACTATCCATGAGGACCTTGGTCTCAAGTCTTATGCCCTTCGGAAAGGTCAGTTGCTGACTGAGAATATGAAGAATAACAGAAAAGGAAAGGCTGCTGTCCTCCTCAACAACCTGAAACACGACTCTTTTGGCATGCTAAGGTTCTTCTCTGACGAAAAGAACTTTGACGTGGACCAAAAGGTAAATCCCAGGAATGATCGCTGGATCTGTAAAGACCCCTCAGAGATACCTGTCGTGATGCACACGAAATTTCCTGCCTCCGTAATGGTCCTTGGCGTTATCAGCAGTGAAGGTGATGTCATGCCTCCCCATTTCTTTGAGAAGGGCCTTAGGATGAACGCTGACACCTACATCAATGTTCTGGAGACCGTTGTGAAGCCTTGGATGGACATGGTGGCCGCAGGAAGGAAGTATGTCTTCCAACAGGACTCAGCTCCAGCCCATAAGGCAAAAAAGACACAATCGTGGCTGACACTTAACGTCCCTAGTCACTGGGGTCCTGATATTTGGCCCCCTAATTCTCCAGATTGCAATCCCCTCGACTACTATGTATGGGGCGTTGTTGAGAGAGATGTCAACAAAGCTCCTCATACCACCATCCAGTCTGTCAAGAAAGCAGTTCACACGGTGATGACCCAAATGGACAAGGTCATCGTCGCCAAGGCCTGTGCTTCATTTCGCACTCGCCTCGAGACTGTTGTAGCTAATAATGGAAACTTCATTGAATAAATAAAAACTATATCCTTTTATCTACTACTGTGTCAAATTTCATTCGGATATTTTAATTTTTACTTGCAAAAAATTTCAGTTAAAATACCATTGTTGAAATTCCCAATTTACCTGGTACACCCTGTATACTAGCCGAATGACCCGGGCAACGCCCGTGTTTTACCCGATTGAATGTTTTTATTCAAATACTATTTGTTACAATTATAAATTGGCGCCTTAAATAAATGCATATATTAGTTAATACCTATAGCCTATGTGCTTTATCTGTCTATGTACTGTTGGCTTCCGTAGGCGTCTCATACTGGGAAAAAGAAAGAGAGGATTCCATTTAGTTATTAACTAATATATGCATTTATTTAAGGAGCCACCCGCTCCAACACAATAGTTACAAAAACGATAAAGCGAGTGGGGGTGGCATGATGGGGAGGGGCAAAGGTGGCGTGATCGTAGCCAACCAATAGGAGGGCGCCATTCCAAAAAAAAAGCAAACGGTGACAGAGTTGATGAGGAATGACGCTCGTAACTGTATATAGAATATATATAAGAAGGCATATCCTGACCAGGCTCACATGAGCATATCTATATGTTTTTTCACATACAGTTAAACCTGTCTATAGCACCCCCTCTTGGGACTCACCAAAATAGGGTGCTATAGAGAGGGGGTGCTATAGACAGGTCACTTTTAATGTAAATCGCATCGTACTACGTATTTAAAATTGGCCGCCATAAAGAAGGAGGCGCTATAGACAGGTTTAACTGTATATATAATCACCTTTTTTAAATAGTACAGACTGTGTACTTTTGTTTGTATTGACAAGATGTCAATAAAATTATTTTAATTGTCTACAGTTTGCTTGTGGTACATCCCACTTGAGTGTCCAGCAGTAGTCAGCAAGCATACCGGGACTCCATTTACCTTGGTACCCGCTTCTCCATGCTTGATGCATCTTGATGAAACCTCTCACCATGTTCATCGCTAACCGTACCAAGATTGTCTGGAAAGAAATCTAGATGTGAATGCAGGAAATATATCTTGTGAGAGACATGTTACATCCCAGTGCTTTGTAGGAAAGTAAAGTTCATTAACTAAGTCACTGTAGTTTTCAGCCTTAACATTTCTCAAAAGTTCTTCCAAAGTTTATAAAAGAATTCCATGCTGCTGCTTCAAATTCAATTAAGCTATCGTCAAAATTCCCATTCTTTGGCAATTCTCGAATCTGGTTTCCAACAAAAATGCCTTCTTTCATTTTCGCATCACTTATGCTAGAGGGAATTTTCGTTTCAAATAGGTAAATACAGCAGAATTTGTATCATTGCCTTGACAAAGTTCTTCACTAATCCCAGTTTAATATGTAATGGTGGTAAGTATATATTTTCAGATTTGACCAATGGAAAAGGTGCAAAGGGTTTTACAGTTTGGCCAGTTTGTTTTAATATAATGTCTTTCCTTGTCTCAACTAAACAACTAACATAGAAAACAACAAAATGTTTATATCCAAGCTGTAAACCAAGCAAGAGAACAATGTCTTTCAAGTCACCACATTTTACAGATGTATATCTGTCGTACTCTACCTTTTTAAAAACAGTTTCATGCTTTCATAACTCTCATGTTAAATGTGTGTGCTATTGGCACCAATGGGAGCTTATTACCATTGTTTTTTTTTTTTTTTGCTTATCCCTAGTACACGTGGTACAGTCCATGATAATCATGGTGGGTAGTTAGCGACTGCTTTTTACTGTAAGCGCACCACATGTCTACACATGTGAAAGCAGTTCGACTTTGCACTTACAAATGTGCCAGAGCCCCGTTTGATTACTTGCACTCGCTGGTGGGGTTGGACTTTTGCAAGAATCGGGGGGCCATTGAAGCATTTTTTTTTTTTTTATTTAAACAGAAAAAAGTGTCCAATGCGGGAATCGAACCCGGGTCATAGTGGTCGAAAACCAAACGGTTTAACCAGCCTTCCACCGACCTCCTTATTACCATTGTGAAGGAGAAAAGCTTTCAAACTAACTTTAGAGGATAATACAAGAAAATAAGACCTAATCCAAATAATTTATTAGTGTGTGACGTTTCGGCTACAGCATTGACCATCATCAGACAAAAGAATAAAATGGAGATTATAGATAGACTGGAAGAAAGGCCCGGGCAACGCCCGGGGTTTACCCGAGTGCGAATATATTTTAAAAACGTTGTCTTGGGTGGTCGCTATAGACAGGGTGGTCTGTATAGACAGGTGTATGTATCACACAGCCGATAACAGGGTTGTCTAGAGTGGCCGCTATATACAGGGTGGTCTGTATAGACAGGTGTATGTATCACACAGCCGATAACAGGGTTGTCTAGAATGGCCGCTATATACAGGGTGGTCTGTATAGACAGGTGTATGTATCACACAGCCGATAACAGGGTTGTCTTGGGTGGCCGCTATAGACAGGTGTATGTATCACACAGCTGATAACAGGGTTATCTAGAATGGCCGCTATATACAGGGTGGTCTGTATAGACAGGTGGATGTATCACACAGCTGATAATAGGGTTGTCTAGAGTGGTCGCTATAGATAGGGTGGTCTGTATAGACAGGTGGATGTATCACACAGCTGATAATAGGGTTGCCTAGAGTGGCCGCTATAGACAGGGTGGTCTGTATAGACAGGTGGATGTATCACACAGCTGATAACAGGGTTGTCTAGAGTGGTCGCTATAGACAGGGTGGTCTGTATAGACAGGTGGATGTATCACACAGCTGATAACAGGGTTGTCTAGAGTGGCCGCTATAGACAGGTGTATGTATCACACAGCTGATAACAGGGTTTTCTAGAATGGCCGCTATATACAGGTGGTCTGTATAGACAGGTGGATGTATCACACAGCTGATAACAGGGTTGTCTAGAGTGGTCGCTATTGACAGGGTGGTCTGTATAGACAGGTGGATGTATCACACAGCTGATAACAGGGTTGTCTAGAATGGTCGCTATAGACAGGGTGGTCTGTATAGACAGGTGTATGTATCACACTGCTGATAACAGGGTTGCCTAAAGTGACCGCTATAGACAGGGTGGTCTGTATAGACAGGTGGATGTAACACACTGCTGATAACAGGGTTGTCTAAAATGGCCGCTATAGACAGGTGTATGTATCACACAGCTGATAACAGGGTTGTCTACAGGGGGGCGGGCAGGGAGGTCACGTGTTTGCTGGCAGCCAATGGGCGCACATTCTATCCGTGAGCTTCAGACAAACAGAATAAGGCAAATATATAAGTAGATGTCATTCTTTTGTCTGATGATGGTGACAATGCTGTTGCCGAAATGCCACACACTAATAAATTATTTGGATTAGTTATTTTCTTGTATTATAATCTATAATACAAATTGTGCTTTATCATAACTTTAGAGGAATCAATGAATAAGCGTCACTCTTCAGTAATTCAAAATGGAACAATACACCTAATTAGACAACAAACATGTAATTGGTTATTTTAAACTATCTGAAACTAACCTATTGAGAGAGATATACTCGATGGCACTGTTTGCCACAACTTTAGGATTATCCTGATCAAAATTAATTGGAAATTGGAGATAAATTGAAAGACTGCGCGATTTGTTAAGTAATAAAAATCTAAACTAAAGCATAAGACTGGTTAAGATAAACACGTTCTTAATACACGTATCGTGTAAGTAGGCCAACTGTTTGACACGAGGTTTGAGCTGAATACAACATGTTTATGAGGGGTCAACACATTTTATTGTATATTTTAAAAAGAATTCTTCAAAATATACATAAAGTTTTAATTATTATATATTATTTTAAAATAAACAATTTAAATATCTTAGGATATGAATATATGTATTGTGTACCTTAAAAAATAATAATTTAAAAAAGTAAGTTACGTTATAGAAGCTGTTACCTTGACAACAGAATTAAGAAGTTAACAGTGTGCCAAAGTTTATAAACGTAAAATAATAATGTTATTTTTCATTTTTAATTTTTTAATTTTAAATTTCACAATAATAATTTTATTGAATTTTAATTATATATTTTTTGTTTAATAAAAGGTATAAAAACTCTATAAAATATATTCATATATTCACGAGTATATATATGTTTAGGAAATAAAAAGGCATATATTGGATTGAATAAAACTATTTATTTAATTATCAATTTTAAAAATATGCCTTTTTATTACTTAAAGATTTAAAGATGGATTACCCTGTTGGGGCACGTTTTTGTAACCATACCCCAACAGAAGGCGTATGTATAATCAAATCAAATGGATACATGGCTTCCCTCCCACATAGACTTACAGACCATTTTTTTTGCCCAGAAACTTAGACACTTGGTAACACCAGACTTCCATGCCGAAAGCTGATGCCTGGTAAAGAAGAAGACATCCAGAGACATCCGAGCAGGAAACTGTTGTTTCATATGTACATATATTCCCCTCACCAAAAATTTAGGTAAAGGTGACCAGAAAAAAAAATGGAGAAGGAAGATCTCTAAAGGACTGAACCTTATAAAATATCCTTCCCGAGAAAGGAAAGCGTTATATTACAGTTCAAGTGAAAAGGGGCCTGTGTCGATTTATAGCTAAGACGGAGGGGGGCGATATATATATATCGTCCCGAGAAAAAGGGAGGATGGTTTTTCAATCCATGTGGAAGGGGGGGGGGGGGGCTGGCGTCTGAAATTTTACACTATCGCCGTAGCTGTTGCTCTCTTTAGATTTTTTTTGTTTTGGTAATACTATATGTTCTAATTTGATGGGAGAGGCCTGGAGTCTGAAATCTTACACTAGTGCCGTGGCTGATTCTCTCTTTAGATTTTTTGTTTTGGTAATACTATATGTTCTATTTTGATGAGATCTGGGGCGTCTATGAAATTGATACTGGAGCCGTTGGCCATTTTGATTGGTGTTTCTTTCGGCGAATGAAAATGGAGAGAGAGATGAATAAAAGAAGGTTCTTTGCCAAAAGGCAGGAGATTCGATCGGAGTCGCTCAGTGAAAGGACAGTCTGCAGACAGGAGACCAGACCTTTGCCGGCACTTTCGAGAAAAGGTAAGCCATTTGTCATTATGACTTAGCGCCTTCCCCCCCCCCCTTTTGTGTAGTAGCCAACCTAGATTTCGCATGGGCCCTAAAGGGCTATAAAGTAACTTCAGGTTACCTCTATCTAAATTTTACTATGTAAATAGCATATCTCGTCAGTATAGACATGTTCCCAAATTTTAAGATATTTAAATAAATATCTAGAGAAATTTTCTTGTTTCCTCTGTTACCTATTTCATACATAATTTGCCTTATGGTGCTATTCCCACTGTTTAAATGAAATGTTGTATGTTTCTTACCTATTTGAAGGGAATGTTACTAATAATCAAGTCTCCCATAAATTACCGGCCACATACATTGCCGCGAGTGTCTGTGTTTCAGTGTTTTATAGATTGCCCAATTTAATAACGATTTCATGGGTTGTCTGATGAAATTGTATAATAGTGTCGCGGCTGTTTCCATCTTTAGACCATTGTTCTGACAATATTATATGCTCGATCCTTGCTTTAGCTCAACTCTTAATCAATTACAGAGTTTTTCCCCCCTTTTCTTTTTTATTTATTTTATTTATCCTGTTTGCACAAATTGCATTACATGTGATGATGTAAAGACATATGCCGATAGTGCATCACTGACAGCTGTGCTGCTATTATACAACATTAAGGTCTTGCTGCGGGTTATATACATGGGGTTGTTGGCCTAAATTGCTATATATATATATACTTAAGTAAGGAAACTTTTAATAAGTCACATCGTGTATCCTCCCTTTTCAACTATCCAAACCGGGAACCCAACAATGTCGCCCGCCGCGGGGCTCGAATTTAGTATATGTTTCTTCCCCTATACTTTAGAAATATATACCTAATGAAAAGCCATACTATTTTTAAGTATTGGTGAAGTAGTCCACGCATCCTGAGATTAACAGTCTATTATAAATCGTGAATTTTAATTTATGCTTTCCGTTTCACTGGCATTTTATCAGGCAATGAAAGTTATGTTGAGGCGGTGCATACCGCATCTCTCGCCGCTGTCTTTTACGATTCACATTGTTTGTGGCAAAACCTTAATATTATCATTGATTTCTGATATCAAAGTAAAACGTCTATGGGGATGAGTATCTTTTATTCTGGTCTTCGCGAGCTTTCGAGCTTGTCCGCCCTTCTACAGGAGAAACATATACAATATATCAAGAAAATATAACGTCGCCTGATGCTAAAACTATTATGATTCTATGTACATATATATATATACATTAGGAAGTTTTGCATATTATTTGTTTTCTTAAGACATATTTTTTTGATTAAGGTATTACACATATTCTACTATTGTTTGCTATATTCTATGAATTATCTTATAGGTTAGAAATTCTATTATTTAAGTAGTTTTATAATAGTTATTGGCTATTACATATAAGTTACTTATATTATTGTTGATATTATTAGCTGGTACTAGGATATATTGTGTTATATGTTTCGGGCAAATCTATTTTCTATTAATGCTATTGTGTTTTCTGAATAATAGAAAATCAATTATAAGCCTTTGATATTTGCTGTTTATGTTATTGTAATGTATTCTAGGTTCTCCTAATGCGAAAGTGTGACCTGTTCCTTTGCAGTATTGGAAAATTAGAGACCTATTGTCTTGATTAATAACGTTGCGTCTATGTTCATATATTCTATTGCTGACTCTCCTTCCTGTCTCCCCTGCGTATTACTTGGCAGCTGTTACACTCTACGGAATATATTGCCTTTTATTCTCTCTTTTGGTTAGTGGGTTTTATGATAGTAGGATTATTTTAGATAGCGGACTTTTATGGTGGAGCCTATGTTAGGGGAATTACAGTAATACGTTTGGATGCCAGAGTTTCTTAAGTAGTTGGCTATTGTTATAGATGTTTGTGAGTATGGAATGTAACATATCGCCCTATAGATATTTTGTGGAAATGTTGTAATATAAAGATGGTTTGGTATCCTGCTTGCTGGACATTATTTATAATGTTCTGTGTCTCAATCATTTTGAATTCTGTTGCGAGCACCATTGATTACAATTTCTTTATTTTACTTTCTCAAATTATTATATACAGTATGAGAAATGAGGTTGGATTTCCCATAGTTCAAATTTAGAACGGTGATCAGTGTTTTACAGTAGTCTACTGAAATGACTTAGCATTTTTTTTTTTTCATCATAGCTCTGATATAATTTTCTCACAGCAGAGGTGAGTTCTGATAATTATTGCTGGATACAAATATCTTAACTTCATTTTAATAGCGCTTTCTATCAAATCATACTAGCCTGTGCATCCAGATATATGAGCCTTAAGGTGAAAATAGAATTGAAGATCCAGTTAGCGTACCCGTGAAGAGAGAAATTTGATCACCATAAAAAGACGCGTCAGGCAACCGACTTTTTTTTTTCTCATGATGCCTTCAACTGCATATGATCTTAAATATCCTGTATACACTCTGACAAAGGAAGGTTATCCTGAATTGACAAATGTATAATTTTTGTCTTTAGTAGAGATTTCCAAGATTCTATTTCTGAAACATTTTTTTGGATGAAGACAAATAAAACCATCTTGATAGTATTGAATTTTACAGTAAATATTTGCCAGCAGAAGGCATGATGAGATTACATGAAATTTAAACCAGTTATATGCTTAGTATGTTTCTTCAGCTGTAATTTGACACCGTCTTGAAATAAAGAAATTGGACGGTGCGCTATATCTTGATGCTGGATATTTCTGTGTCAGAAAGGTGTAGTTATTCTGTTTAATGAGAATTCCAATAATTATCGAAATTCAGCAGATTATCATTGGGGATTTGAACAACTGTCTTGAAAATTTTTGAACAGCCCGAGTAGATAGAAGAGTCCTAGAGTTAGAGTGGAGAATTAGTAGTACAGACCGACCACTCGACGCAGATAACTCTAGGGAACAATTATTGTGTTAATTCGCCGTAGACAAGAAGAACTTTGGTTCTCAGGATATTCGATAGGCAGAATTTCGAGAATTAATAAGGTCATGGTTAAAGTTTACACAGGCATGTGGGGGGGTAAAGACAGTGATTTAAACAAGATAAGAGGCAGCCTTATGTCTTAAATACTTTCAGTGGAAGTAGATGCCACTGCAAATATTCAGGTCTAATAATTTCTAAATTTGAAGTCATGCATGACGGGTTAGCACGGGATTGACGCCTGGACGGGCTTTCACTGGGATTAATCGAGCTTGCGAAAGAACTAGAAGAAGTGTGACATGTCACGCCACTGTACTAAGATAATAATTGAGAAGATTTATGTTGAGCCAACTGAAATTAGTAAAGAATTAAGAGATTAAGGTCTTATTCTTTGAGTTTTACACTAATTTCAATTACGCGATATGGACGGCGTTATAAGTTGGGTGGAAATGATTCGGCCGCAATGGGATGGTCTCCTGGAGATTGGTACGATCAAATAATACTTATTGAATGCCGGGCGGGATCGCATAAAGCATTAAATGACATCGAGAAATGCTTAAAGAAACACCCTAGAAGATTGGGGATCGACAAAATGACGACATGGAAAATGCTCAACATTGTACATTGGCAGCAAAATGATATCTTGCTATTGTATGGACGACCACTCCTTCCTGAAATGTGCAGCGGATGTTAGTCCCAGAATTAGGTCCTTTGAGGCGACACTTTCCTTTGCAGATGACATAAAGACGCATGACAAAACAGCACACGAGCATTTAAACTAGCTTCAATTCCTGCCATTAATTAATTTAGTTGACCAATAGCTATAGAACCGCTGGAGACCTCCATACCCTGTGTGAATATTTTAGTGAGAAATGAGCGATTCAATTCTATGAGCCATGAGGTATCCTGTAAGATCAGAGATGTACCCCATTCAATTTTTTTTTTTTTTTTAACTGTCATATAATTCGGAAACTAGAAAACTACACTATTTTGATACAGTTTACATCTAGCATCCATGTGAACTCAATATGACTATTGAACGTAGATTGAAGATTAATGAGCGAGCCAACCTAAAGAGAACGAGTTTAATAGGCTTACAATCAGTAGTTGAAACAGACTATTCGCACAATTTTGTTATGTTCTCCCTCTAGCTGATCTATGACATTATAGATTTTTTTTAACAAGGTGACTACCCCGTCGAGTGTATATGAAGGTATAAAGGTTTAAAGGTCATAGGCTGTTGGAATAATAATACACTAGTAATAATTATAGTTCATTCTGATGTACAGTAGAGGCAGTGAGAACAGCGCCTCTACCATCATGGCTAGTTAGTTTCAATACACCCAGAAAGAGCATTGATCTAAGATTACTATCCACCCACATGGATGAACATGTACCTCTCCCATTTCCTTCCCCTTTGGGCCATGAACCCATCTTTCACCCCTCGGTTCCCTGCCCCCATTAATACATGAGATTCTCTTCTCCAATCCCCACTACTAATCTGGAATATTTCAGACAGCAGACTGAGAGAGAACTGAGAGAAAAGGCTGAGAACTTTCAATAACGGGGACTTAGTCCTAGTGGAGAGAATGCATGAGACGAAGGGGCGTCACAAATTTGAGCCAAGGTATGGGGGTCCATATGAGGTACTAAGAAGAGCTGGTGGTACTGTATATCTCTTGAAGAATCTAGAAACTGGGAATTTGGATAAATACCATATAGATAGGTTAAAACAATACCATATACCAATTAGGATTTTCCCCACAGAGGAGGAGGAAACTAGTGATGGTAATTCAAGTCAAGGTTCCAGTGATGAAGACCATTGGATTCATCTTACAGGTCCAGCTTATCTCCATAATAGGTCCGTTAATGTAGTGGTTCCACAAGGGGTGACAACCAGAGCGAACTCAGAAGTAATGAGACGAGGGGAAGTTGACAGAGTTAGTGTGAACAGTTTAACTTTACGCAGGTCTACAAGGGTGAAAAGGCCCACACAGTGTAAATTCTGCTTAGACTGTCGACACTAACTAGGATTTTGGAGTGTGTACGGAGAATCAGCTCGATAGAATGAGAAGTTTAGAGATTTCAACCTTTTTATTTTTCCATTTAAAAACCTTTTTTTTTTAAGTAGAACTTCATTAGGATTCCTTTTTTTTATACAAACTATTTCTTGTTAAAACCCGAGTTTCAAAGACCAATGAGAATAATGTATACCATTGTGAATTAACTATTTAGTGTAAATCTGAAATTTTAGTTATTATCAGGAGTAATAGGTGAAGGAAGGTGTAGGAAATCACAACTTAGAGGGGGGCTATGTCTAAAACAACAACCTAATAGGCATCCTATGGCTTGTGTTGGGTAATTCAGAAACCCTATAATCCCTGGCCTTCAGGTAGTAGCTTTGAAATAGGTTTCTAATGAGGACATGAAAGGTCAATCTTTCAGAGTAAAGTTGTGAAGTATAGGGACCCTAAGCCAGGGGTGGAAGTTAAGTAGGCCCAGACCGTAGTCGATCCTCGGAAAGCACTTGAGAATGTTAGTGTTGGGTAGTGAATCGTAAACCCTATAAATCCATCTTTCAATAGAGTGTTGAGGTCGGACTACTGCAAAGGGGACAGACGCAAGATGAAGTAGGAAGAAAGTGACTTCACCCACGGTGGCTAGGGGAGAGACTCAATCCGCTTTTATGAGGTGTCACGTTTAATGGTCCTTTATTCGCCATTATAATTTGTGTGTGTCTTTATAGAATTGTCGTGAATAGTCACTTAGTGTCAAAGCAAGGGCAGTTTTGAAATTACATTTTTTTTAGGTAGGTTAGCTTTCAGATTATTTAGAATTGTTAACCATTTTATTAACAATCATTTATCGAGTATAAAGTATCAGTATATATAGAGCTTGTACAGAGGCATTTTCTTTTGAGTAACCTAGGGCTTTAGTTCCCAATTTGTTTTAATTTTATTATTTTATTTGATTTCACATTTAGTCCTGGAGATTAGTAATAGTTAGAGTAAATGTTAACATTGACGATTGAAGTGCTTTGGCTTTTATAGTAGTTTCTAGCTTTAGTTTATGTGCAAGATGCGAATGAAATTGAATGAATGGGAAATCTTAGTGAATGTGTCCAAGGATAGAAACAATTATACTGTTAGACCAAAGGCATATTAGAATAGTGTAGGGAATTAATAGGTTCGATTTTTAATTTTGATTTCATTATTTGTTAGGATCGGAAGCCTCAAACAGGACAACTACAACTCTATTGTTAGGAAAATATTCGCTCCACTTTGTTAGGTCTCCTTTTAGAGGAGTGCAAATATTGATTTCTTTTATTAGGGTAATCAGTTACTCTATTTCATTATATCAACTTGAATTTTAAGAGTCGTAGATAATGATCATGTCTCGATTCTCAGACTGGAAGGTTGTGGGAGGTTATGATCAGACCAGAAAACCCACAAAACTTCTCCTCATTAGAGGAAACGAAGAGGTATAGATTGAATTTTATGCAGGATGGGGGATTTGTTTTAGCCATGCCGTATAGCCTGGGGTATAACGGCGCGACCTTGGGTAACCGATCTGACACCGTAGTTTCGACGCTTTTAGCGTGGCTGGAGCGAGGGTATTCCAGACGGGAGGTCCTGTAAGATTGGCAAGTAGGCAGAGATTGCCCAGTTATTCTAGACGAAGTGTTTCCGTCTATTGAATTTTTTGGTACCAGTTTGATCCCCCATAGCTAGCGGAAGTTTCTTCTAATAAAGGATTCGCCCTGCCATACGTTTTGTTGGAATGAATTCGAGCATAAGACCGATTCGAGAGGCAGAATAAGTAATTATTAGGACCTTCAACGAGTTTAGACTCGTTCCATGTTAGGATAAGATTTTAAAGTATTAGTTAACTATAAGGACCGCGAACGAGACGCCAGAACGAGCCAATGAGTCAAAGTTTTAGAAGTGTTGTATGGAGGACAGTAGAATTAAGAGCAGTTATACAGGAAGTAGAATCCTGAAGGAATTTGTTAAAGGAACCAAAATTTAAGATTGATAAAATTCAAACTTATAAGATGTAGATTTATAGGATTCAAGTCAATGAATAGAGAGTATATTAGTAGATGAAAGTAATATGAATTTCTTGGAAGGGGGAGGTAGCTGAACTGTACACACCCCAGAGGCAAGGTAAACGGAGCCACAAACAAAATAGTATAAATTGATTAGTCGCTCTGCCAAAACAGAAAAGAAATTCTCTTCATACGGTTGTCACCCTAGATTTAAATGGACTGTGTAGTTTAATAGAGGTCTGGGCTATGTTCCATTTGACCAAGATTCTAAATGACGTTCCCATCTGGGTTGAGAGAGTATTGTAATTTGAGGAATCTAACACACAAGAGAGAACCCACCCTCCAGTAGGATCGGGATAGACGAATATTACCCAGTGACCAACTCGTGATTCCAGACTGAATAAGATTGAAAAACTGAGATACTAAACCTTGAACCTTCAGCGCACAAATATATATAATGTGTTTTCATTTTCTTATTGAATATGTTATTATTTTATATCATATATATTATATTATAATCATATGCTATTCATTTCAACGATTTTATTTCCTTTGATATTCATGATATTAGTAATATTTACCGGCCATGTTGCGATTTTTTTTTTTAACATGTTGTCATGGCTTATTCTTCCCTCAAGGCATGATCTATTTTATCCTTATTGTCTTTTATCCGCCTTACTTGTATAAGTATATATATTTTGTCATCATATATAATTTTGTAGTAGTTTTCTTTATCATCTATCATGGGATGATTTTTATCATATTTAATCACTATCTGCATGATACGTGTTTTCTTCAATATATATATTATACCCATCATATAACATGGAAGGATTCATTTTATCATTACATATTTCGTGCCTTATTTAATAATTACTTTCACAATTTGTTTTCTGTAACCTTTTTTTTTTTTATTTAGCAAAAGTCATCATGTCATAGGCTAATCATTATGTATCAAGATATTTCTTTCAGCTAACTATAATTACCCTTTCCTTTGATTGTATATGTATAACTATACCACACGAATGTCTTGATTGGTACTTAAATAAAGATGCTGGCATGTTTTAGGAGTTGGACTAGTCAGTTATTTCTAAACGACTTCTTGGCGCCCAAATTTTTATATATAATATGTAATAGGGAAATGTTCTAACTGTATTGTTAGCAGAAAGAAGGTAGCAATGAATCCAGCACCACAAGAGGCAAGGATGGGGTTGAGAGGACTTACCACAAGGAGGGCCTACTCCTCAAGGCCAAAGAAGAAAGTGGAAGGGTGGTATATATACCCATGAATGGTAAGACAGATGACCTTGCTTACTTCCATACATATGATATGACTGTCCCCCATGACCTATGTTGACAACAGTGTGCTGACAGAATAATAACACATAAAAACCCCTTTGCCAGGATGCACAATGCCCACTAATGTTCGGAATAATAAACATCTAGAATAGCATACCATCATTTTGATTAGCCTTATCTTCCCTATAGGTTTCGGTACACCTGGCTTCACCTAGTAATGGAAAATGCATTTTGCTAGAAATGGGCCTGCTTTCATAGTAACTGATGAAAGGCAGATGAATAATGAATAGCACAAACGCATTTGTCCATTACTTGGCAGGGGGAGGATTGTTGGGGCACGTTTTTGTAACCATACCCCAACAGAAGGCGTATGTATAATCAAATCAAATGGATACATGGCTTCCCTCCCACATAGACTTACAGACCATTTTTTTTGCCCAGAAACTTAGACACTTGGTGACACCAGACTTCCATGCCGAAAGCTGATGCCTGGTAAAGAAGAAGACATCCAGAGACATCCGAGCTGGAAACTGTTGTTTCATATGTACATATATTCCCCTCACCAAAAATTTAGGTAAAGGTGACCAGAAAAAAAAATGGAGAAGGAAGATCTCTAAAGGACTGAACCTTATAAAATATCCTTCCCGAGAAAGGAAAGCGTTATATTACAGTTCAAGTGAAAAGGGGCCTGTGTCGATTTATAGCTAAGACGGAGGGGGGCGATATATATATATCGTCCCGAGAAAAAGGGAGGATGGTTTTTCAATCCATGTGGAAGGGGGGGGGGGGGGGGGCTGGCGTCTGAAATTTTACACTATCGCCGTAGCTGTTGCTCTCTTTAGATTTTTTTTGTTTTGGTAATACTATATGTTCTAATTTGATGGAAGAGGCCTGGAGTCTGAAATCTTACACTAGTGCCGTGGCTGATTCTCTCTTTAGATTTTTTGTTTTGGTAATACTATATGTTCTATTTTGATGAGGCCTGGGGCGTCTATGAAATTGATACTGGAGCCGTTGGCCATTTTGATTGGTGTTTCTTTCGGCGAATGAAAATGGAGAGAGAGATGAATAAAAGAAAATTCTTTGCCAAAAGGCAGGAGATTCGATCGGAGTCGCTCAGTGAAAGGACAGTCTGCAGACAGGAGACCAGACCTTTGCCGGCACTTTCGAGAAAAGGTAAGCCATTTGTCATTATGACTTAGCGCCTTCCCCCCCCCCCCCCTTTTGTGTAGTAGCCAACCTAGATTTCGCATGGGCCCTAAAGGGCTATAAAGTAACTTCAGGTCACCTCTATCTAAATTTTACTATGTAAATAGCATATCTCGTCAGTATAGACATGTTCCCAAATTTTAAGATATTTAAATAAATATCTAGAGAAATTTTCTTGTTTCCTCTGTTACCTATTTCATACATAATTTGCCTTATGGTGCTATTCCCACTGTTTAAATGAAATGTTGTATGTTTCTTACCTATTTGAAGGGAATGTTACTAATAATCAAGTCTCCCATAAATTACCGGCCACATACATTGCCGCGAGTGTCTGTGTTTCAGTGTTTTATAGATTGCCCAATTTAATAACGATTTCATGGGTTGTCTGATGAAATTGTATAATAGTGTCGCGGCTGTTTCCATCTTTAGACCATTGTTCTGACAATATTATATGCTCGATCCTTGCTTTAGCTCAACTCTTAATCAATTACAGAGTTTTTCCCCCCTTTTCTTTTTTATTTATTTTATTTATCCTGTTTGCACAAATTGCATTACATGTGATGATGTAAAGACATATGCCGATAGTGCATCACTGACAGCTGTGCTGCTATTATACAACATTAAGGTCTTGCTGCGGGTTATATACATGGGGTTGTTGGCCTAAATTGCTATATATATATATACTTAAGTAAGGAAACTTTTAATAAGTCACATCGTGTATCCTCCCTTTTCAACTATCCAAACCGGGAACCCAACAACCCTATTTTCAAAACGACATATTTATGTAAAATTTTATATGTTGTATATAGAAACAGCAAGCCCATGTATAACTACAAAATGGCGCCAATAAAGAAGATACCCTGGAGAGAAAGGGTTGGTAAACAGGTAAGGATAGTATAACAGATCGTGACATTTGCTCAAGTAACAAGAGATATTTTTTTTTAATATTGGTCGTGGTAGTCCCTGATTGTACGCTGACGTCCTCCCATTCTGACTTTGCCATTAGAATATAATCTGGGTCGCTCCTAGCCAAAGAGGGCAAGATAGTAGTTAATTAACCATGCTGCCACCAGAGCGGCCCAGGACTTCCCTCAGTCTCGCCTTCAGGCTAGTGCGCTTCCAGTTCAAGCCCATAACTGCATGTTGAATGAGAAGCTTACTGTGACATTGTCGCTCCACTCATTTACAACAGTTGATTCGACAGGATTAACTGAAGACAACACTTCCAAATATGGAGACAGCAATATCTTGACTATATAAATTCAATTTATTGCGGAGAGTTTATTTAAATCAAAATATATCAAGCCATGAAAGTTTTGTACAGAATATTATGACTTAAATATATATACACACAAAGCTTTATTAAGACCACTGGTCTTATACAGATTCACCACAGGAAGAAAGGAAGCATAGATGGAGCTCCTGTATTACAGGCAGCGCAGCACCCAACAACAGCCTCCAGGTCCAACTCATGTCCAGTGTCCACAAGTTCCTTCATGTCAAGGTTAGCGTTGGATCCACAGCAGCGGCTTTAAATAATACTCCTCCCTGCCGCGCTAGTGGATAGGGCAAAGAGCTACAAGACAGATGATTCTACCTCAGACCACCGCGCCGTCCTCCTCCAACTAGGATCTCCCCCTGCTGCGGGATCACCCAGTGTGGCTATCGTGCTGAGGTCAGCTATTGAACATCTGTCATATTACATCGAGGACGTCGGGTGGGGCCGCCGAGGACCTTGATGATGGAGAGCTCTGGTCGGGATGGAACCAACCGCATGAAGGTTGAAATCTTGGCGGAAATCAGGTCGCTTCACACAACTCGCCCTGAGCTGGAGTCGTAACCCGAGCCAACCGTTATATCAGGGCCAGGCTCGAGGCCTCATCGACGGAGACCTCGGACTGGCGCTCCGCCTCCACCGCCGTGCAGCAACCATCGTCAGGGATGAAGAGGGCGAGATTATGGGCGCTCTCCTTCTTCAGGCACCGCTTCGCTCACGACCCAGCCGAAGTAGACAACTTCATCGCGGGAACCACCACCCCCATCATCCTCGAAGAAGATGATCCTCTACAGCGGTCAGACATTTCCAGGGAGGAAATCGCTGCAGCCATCCGCACGCTTCCCACCGGAAAGGCCCCGGGATGGGATAGCTTGCCCTGCGAGCTCCTCTCTGCATATGAATATTTATTCTCGGCTCTTCTGTGGAGGGTGTTCGGAGCTTCCTTGATGCGCGGTGCCCTGCCATCATCTACACGCCGCGGCTCCATTTGCCTGGTCCTCAAAGCCCGTAGTGGTCCTGGTCTAACTGGCTTCCGCCCCATCACCCTGCCCTCTACAGACTACAGGGTCCTCGCTGCCATCCTTCTATGGCGTCTCAGGCCCCACCTCCCTACGCTGGCGATTGACTGCCAGACCTGCGCTATCCCAGGGAGGTCTCCTTCCTGGAACATCGCTCGGGTCTACGGACGAGGTCGAGATAGCAACTGCGGGGAGGTTGCAGCTGGCGGTCGTATCTGTGGCCCTGGAGTCCACCTTTGACTCTCTGAACAGAGCATTCCTGATGTCGCTCCTGGTCTCCTTGGGCCTGCCGCTAGCCTTCATCAGGTGAATCCAGCTCTTTTACGTCAGGGTGAACGCGGCCGTCCAGATTGGAGAACATCACACTGCCGCCTTCCCACCTAAACAGCATGAGACAGGGCTGCGCCACAAGGGCCGCGCTGTTCAGCCAGGCTACTATTATGCTCCTGCGTCGCCTTCAGAGTGCCCTCGGCGAGGGCAACGTCATCACCTACACCGACGACATCGTGCTGATGGTCCGCCTGGAGGAACACTTTGATGAGGTGGCCTCCATCTTCCAGGGCTTCCAGCGCGCCTCTGGGATCTGGTTGAACTTCAGTAAGAGCGTGGGCCTCTGGTGCGGCTCCTGGCGTGCCCGCGTCGACTCTAGAAATTTCCTGTACTAACACCTGCTTGAGGGTGCTGGGCTGTGACATCCGGCCTAAAGCGTTAGCCGCCATGCAGGAAGGACATTTCCTGGATCTATTGGCCGCAGCCTTCTGTCCCGCAGGTTCTCCCTCGTCGGTCGGGCCAGAGCCGCCAACTGCTTGGTGCTCTCCTCCTTCATGCACCACCTCCATGGATACATTCCAACCGACTCTTGCATCTCCAAGCTGGAGGCCTGTCTGGTGCAGTTTGTCTGGGGTCCCGATCGCACCGCTTTGTTGCCGGCTAGCACCCGTTTCCCTGGGTGGTTTTGGCCTTCTTGACCTCGGCACGCAGATGCGGTTGGCGTGCATCAAGGGGGTGAAGACTGCGTTGCGTGGAGGTCTTAGCGCCTACTCTTGGGTCTCCGAAAGTGATGCCTGGCTGACTCCTCTTCCACCCAGGACCTGGCTACCAGCTCGACGTCGACGGCTTCTCAGATTCTGGGAGGCTACCTCGGAGATCTTGGCCCTGAACCACAGGGAGCTGCCGCAGAATCAGCTTCTAAACCACACCATCATCGGAGGCTACAGGCTTCTCCGTTCCCTCCCACCCTGATCTCCTCGCCGCCTCGCAGTGGGTGGGAGCGCGGTTTGGAAACCTCATCGGCCATGGGTCCCCCCTTCTTCGCGTCACCCGCGCTGCCTTCGCGGACGAAGCTGCTCTGTCGCAGTTCATCAGCCGACTCCTGGAAGAAAGGCCTGTCATCCTAGAGGCTTTCACCATCATCCAGCAGCCCCCTGACCTGCAGTCTGGATCTTCGGGCATGGCCTGGAGGACGACGCCCTGGCCACCCTCGCGTCTGCAAAGGCGCGAATATATAGGCACTTCCTCACCCTGGAGTTGCGGGGGTCCAAAAAGACCCCCTCCTGGTCTGGATGAGGGCCCTATCAAGATGGTGGAGTCTCCCTCACTCATAATTAATTTTTAAAATTCTCATTGTTTCGTTTTATTCTAACATAGGTGGCAGAGGCAGCGCGCAGCGGTGTAAGTACGGAGAGCTAGCTACGTCATCGCTGACCAATGGGAGGCCAGGTTCTTGGAGCGCAGAGCGCCAACTACAATACATCAATATATTTTTTTTATTTATTTAATCTCAATTTGCAGGTGTTACATTCGAGCACAGCTCGCGAGTCACCTTGTCCAGATTATTTACACATGGCGAGTTGTAATGCTAGAGTGGTCCCCCGAACCTTACAGGAGGGCAGTTGTTGGGTGTTTGGCTGTCAGCTAGCCATTGGGTCCAGGTCGTCGGATTCGGTGGCTGAGGTCACCTTGATTTTGAACAATTTCTTGTATAGTTGGATTTGATGATTTTTGAAATTGCGAGAATAGTCTTGTCGCAGAGTCTTGATACATCTCTTCTATATTAGGCTGGTTGAGATCTTCTTTGAGAATTTTGTTTGAAAGATTGAATGGGGCTCCTATAGTGGTTCGTAAGCAAATCCTCATGAAGGCATCTATTCTTTTTTTTATCCGTAGGTGTGATATATTTGCCCCAGACTGGTAGTGAGTACGTGATGATGGGTAGAATACAGGTTTTGTACAACGTGAATTTATGCTTTGTTGTTAAATTACTTTTAAAATTAAGCAGGCTTTATAGAGATATTTTGGCTATCTTTGCCTTTCTTATGGTGTTTTGGACATGTAGGTTAAATTTTAATTTCGAATCCAAAGTGACACCAAGATACTTGGCATGGTCGGCCCAACTAATAGTGCTTGAGTTTACTGTCAGGTTGGTTTGTGGCTTGAATTTTTTGTTATCTCTTGGGGGAAAAACTATTGCTTGAGTCTTAGTTGGGTTAATGTCTAGCTTCCACTCATCGCACCATTTGATTATGTCATTTAGGTAATTCTGAAGCTGAGTAACCAATAGGTTGACTGATTTAGAGTTAAATAAAATTGCTGTATTATCTGCGAAGAGCTTAAGTTTACATTTAGAGTGCAGTGGAATGTCATTAATGTAAATATTGAAAAGGTAGGGTCCGAGGATAGAGCCTTGAGGTACTCCAGTCTGGATTGGCTTTGGTTCATTATAAAATTTCCTTGCTTGACTGAAAATGTCCTGCCCTGTAGATAATTCTGCATAAAATTGATAATGTCACTTGGAAACTGGTGTTTTGTGAGTTTCTTTATAAGGCCATTATGCCAAACTTTATCAAATGCTTTCGCAAAATCTAGAAAGACAGCACCTACCACTTCCTTGTGGGATCTTCTTATCTGGATGTAGTCCAGAACTGCAATGAGTTGGTGAGTTGTTGAATGCCCCCTTCTAAATCCGAATTGCTGCGGGATGATGAAGTTAGAGTTGTCCAAGTACATCTGAAGTCTACGTAAAATAATTCTTTCGTAAATTTTGCCGATGGTGGGGAGGAGGCTGATAGGTCTTAGATCTTCAGGGGATTTAGCGGATTTTTTTGGAATTGGAATTATGATAGCATGCTTCCAGACTTTGGGGTAGTAACACAAGTGCAGTGCGGCGTTGAAAACTCCAGCTAGAAATACAATCCATTTGATGGGAAGATTCTTGGCCATTTGCGGAGTGATATTGTCATGGCCAGGAGCTTTGTGGTTAGCTAAGTATTTAATCACTTCTTTGACTTCATTTGGTGTCGTCATTGTGAGCATTTTTTCTTGTTGGTGATTATAAGTTATATTTGGTTGGTCTTCTTCTTTTTCCTTGGAGAACTGGTTGGAGAAGTGTTCTGCAAGTTCATTTCCAATTTCTTTGTCGGTCAATAAGGTTTTGCCGTTCGTTACTAAACTTGAGATCCTTTCCGTTTTTTCCTGATGGGTTTTGTTTTTCTCCAGAAGTCCTTTGGGCTTGATTCAATCTTGTGTATGAATTGATTCCAGTTCTCGGTGGAGTCGGATTTGAGGGCTTTGTTAACATTTTCCCTGTAAATTTAAATAAATGGCTCTATGGGCTGGATCCCAGGTTGCTTGCCATCTCTTACGAGCTTTATTCTTTTCTTTTATCAAGGCCTTGGTCGAGGGGTTCTGTTTTGATGAAGAGGATGATATAACTGTGTTTTTTGAGTAGCTGTTTTAGATTTTATCATTTAGTATGGTCACTGTTGAATCAATATTGGCTTCTGTTTTCAAGGGTATTCTAGGAGGCGTACTGGAAATTAAGTCTTGTTGGAAGTGTACCCAGTTAGTGAGTCGGCAAGCCCTAGTCGTGAATTCATCCTTCGGGCAGGTCAGCTCTAGGATTACTGGGAGGTGATCTGAAGATAAGGCATCCAGGGTCTTAATCCTCGAAGTCCAGGGGATGTTTCTAAAAATTGCGATGTCTAGAAAGTCTGGATTTCCCAAAGGACTGTAGTGCGTGGGTGAAGAAGGTGCGACAATGTCCAGGTTTTCTTTTTCGGAAAAATTATGAAGCACGGTTCCACTATTATTGGAGGTTCTTGAGCCCCAAAGAGGGTGCTTGGAGTTCCAGTCTCCTGCAGCGATTACTGATTGATTATTCTCTAACAAGAGATTCAGATCTTCCTCCTGGAGTGGTAGATCGGGTTTCTTATAGATTGACGATATCTGCACTACTGCCCTTCCATCTGGTTTCATTAGAATTGTGGTGTTTTCCATGTTAGATGTTTGAATCAGCACTTTTTTTTATATTTAAGATAGTTTTTTAGAATTATTGCCGTTCCACCGCCCCTTCCAACGATTCTATCGTCTCTTATTGTCTGATAGTTTCTGAGTTTGAGGTCGACAGATGGTTTTAAGTGTGTTTCACTGAGCAGTGCCATGTCTATTGAGTTTTCTTCTAAAAACTGTAGGAATTCTTCTTTTTTGAGTTTGATTCCGTTGCAATTCCAGAAAACGATTTTTAAAGGTAATTTTCCTTTCATTGTAAGTAAGTTTTGATAATTTCTAATAACTTTTCGCACAGTTCCCTGGTGTCAGAACGAGTAGTTTTCTTTTTTGCAGTTTCAGCGTAACTTGCCTTTTGTTTTTCAACAGTTGCTTCTTCTGTTTCAGTGGAGCTTGCTTGAGGTATGGTGTTAGGGGAGTTTTGTCTAGGAGGCTTTACCTGCTGTTGTTGTGGCTTCGGAAAATTTGGGCATCCGCGGTAATTGGCTGTGTGCGCCTCTCCACAATTAGCGCACTTTGGTGGGAGCTGTTTCGACTTTCTTGGACAATCCTTCGAATGGTGTTCTTCAGCACACTTGACGCATTTGGGCTTCAAAAAACAGTTTAGCTGGCCATGCCCAAAACCCTGGCAGTCAAAGCATTGGGTCACTCGTTTTGTAGTCCTGAATGATTCCACGACTATTTTTTGGTAAAGTATTTCGGTTATTCCATAGATTCGTTTATTTTGTTCATTTTTCGGTAGCTCTACTAGGACTATATTCATCGGTATTTTGGTCGATTATCTATGGAGTCTTTTGACAATAACCTCAGTGAAGCCCATTGAGACCAGTTCAGTTACGACGTCTTCTTCTTTGAAGGCTGTGTTGTTACCCCCTTCAATACTACTTTCAGTGGTTTTTCCTCCTGTAGTCTGTAGGAATATCCTCCATTATTTTTCTGTACATACTCCCTGATTTTTTTGAAGTCGCCTATGTTTTTCGATTTAATTATGTGCTTTTTGCTAGAAATCGTGACTTGGAATGGTTCCGTGCACAAGCCTTTTAGTTCTTGGCAAAGAAGCTTCCAATCTGCTACATTTTCTGCAATAACAGGTGGAATTCTCGTTTTTTTCACGTTAGTGACTGTGATCCATGGGCCATCGTTGTCGTTATTTTCTTCATCGTCTTGCGGTGGGTGAGCTGCGTTCATTTGTTGAGAAATTCCAGTGGCGGGACTTTGTTCGTCGATGTCCATTCTAGGCGTCTTCAGATTACGCTCGCTCCTAGTTGGCGATCTTGAGTCATCCGATTGGGAGCCGCGAGTTCTCTTCTTTGATTGAACCGTTTCCTCAAGTTTATACTCGATTCCACATTTGTCTAGGATCTTGTTATTAAGGAAGCTTCGATTATGCATAGTTTCTCGCCGGTTGGTCCGATCGTCGATTTAATTACAATCGGTAGCATATTATTTAATGTTGCTCATACGTGAATCAATATATATTAAGCCATGAAGTTATATACAGGAGACGATGACTCAGATATATTAACTACTCTATGATTAATACATTATTCTGTGGATTAATTAATTATACAAATTAAATATATACATTTTTGATATGAAAATATTAGTAAAAATATTCTAGAATGCCGGTCCGAGACCGCAAAAGTAAATATATTAGTAAATTTTGAGAGATAGACGAATTTAAATGAAAATAATAATCTGTTATTCAACATTGTAGTCAAATTTTTAAATCTATTGTGTTTGTTTATTTACATTTTGAGTGACGGGCTCCTACTTGTCTTTATACATATTATCTTTTTAAAAAAATTATATTTTCAAATATGACTGAAGAAAAACAAAAAACTATCTCAACTCGCACAATACTAAATCTTTTTGAGAATTCCCGGGATATTCTTAGTGGGCTATCGCTTGTTTACTCGGATCACGTGGAAAGTACAGCCAACAAAACACAACCAGGTATTTTTGGATAAAAAATAAATTTATAAAACAAATTCATAGAATTTTGCCATTTTAAAAGGTCATTGTATTTAAATTTGTTCTACATTTTGTTGTTAGTGACATCGAGTTCAATTTTGGTGACTATGGACAAATATTATCCTATTTGATCATTTGGTGCCCATCACTCGCGGCTCTTCTTGACATTTTGTTACCATATAATTTGATCTTAACATTTAGGTTCCTTGGAGCCTGGCTCAGCAAGCAAGTCAGTGTGAAAGTCCAATATTTTTGACTCTCCAGAGACTTCCTCTGATGGGAAATTGGCCAGATGTCATGGAGCCCTTGGACAACTCGTGTTGTCATTTTACTGACCAAGATATTGATGTGAGTCAAGATAAAGAAATTGGGGAGCAAATTGCACAATGAATTCAGATTTTACCTCGACAAGGTGAACAACCCTTTTCCTTTTATACACCTCCCACCCTCACAGAAGCTACTTTTCACATATGTAGACATGTGGTGCACTTACAGTAATAGCAGTCGCTAACTACCCACCATGATTATCATGGCCTGTACCACGTATACTAGGGATAAATTAAAACAAAATAACAGAAGCTATCTATGATAAGGCACAATTCGGATTATATAAATATACATTTATCAGAGTCATCAACAATCAATCAACAATCAATAAATCTGTCACCGTTTGCTTTTGTGAATGGAATAAATACCCAAATATGGCCATTTCTTATAAGCATCGGTGGTTCAGTGGTAAAATGCTCGCCTGCCACGCGGGCGGCCCGGGTTCGATTCCCGGCAGATGCATTTTTTTTACAATTTTTAAAGCTCATTTATATTATTAAAATATACAAGTATCCGAGTCATCAATTCTGTCATCGTTTGCTTTTGTGAATGGAATGCTTTTACGTAAAATACGTAACTAATATGACTGAAATTTTAGCAGTATGTATAGTAGAATCTGGAAAAACTTATAGTGAATATTTCAGGTCTCTATCCCGAATATTCTTCGAGTTATTTGCTCTTTCGCTCGCAAGCAGCGCCTCTAGCGGTGAAGATGGGAGGTAATATCAGCTGACCTAATGTACATGTAAAACGTGTTTTAACAGGACATAGAAAAAAAAAAAGGAAGATAAACACAAGGTAATAAGACCAAATCCAAATAAATAAATAGTGTGTGACGTTTCGGTAACAGCATTGTTACCGAAACGTCACACACTATTTATTTATATGGATTTGATCTTATTACCTTGTGTTTATAATCTATAATCCAAATTGTGCCTTATCAAAATATGGAAGAGATATTTGTCGCATTTTTAGCCAAGAAAAATTGAAATTGACAGGTTCTGGGCAAAACTAGTTGTTTTTTTTTAGTCAGAAAATGATTATGACAATATTGCTGTATCATATTTGATTATCAGATACAAAATTATATCCGGAAAAATTCCAAAAAGCAGAGACGACGGGTGAAGCCAGTTCATTTTTAGTATGCAGGAACAAAATTCTAACAGAAAACCATTCATTCGAGCAGAAGACACAAAGCCAGATCATCTCTTTATAAAAATATCGCTTCTCAGACACAAAGTTTGGAGCCGGACGTTTCACAAGAATGACATCCATGGCGCCAATTTATAATTGTAACAAATAGTATTTGAATAAAAGCATTTAATCAGGTAAAACCCGGGCGTTGCCCGGGTCATTCAGCTAGTAGATTATAAACACAAGGTAATAAGACCAAATCCAAATAAATAGTGTGTGACATTTCGGTAACAATGCTGTTACCAAAACGTCACACATTATTTATTTATTTGGTCTTATTACCTTGTGTTTAGAAGCTGTCAAGTTTTGATAGCCACGACCTGGGATCAAATCCTTAATTTGGGCACTTTTTTTCTGAAGAAAAAAAAAGTTTCAATGGCCTTCTATTCTTGCAAAAACCTAACCCCACCAATAAGTGTGAACAACCAAACAAACTATTGTACATTTGTAAGTGCAAAACTGAACTGCTTTCTACATTGTTGTCTGTGTAGACATTGGTACACTTGCAGTACAAGCAGTTGCTAACTACCCACCATGATCATCATGGCCTGTATCAGATGTATATACTATAGGGAAAATAATTTTAAAATAACAACAAAAAATGTAAGAGATGCTGAGCCTATTTTATAGGCTTTCTTCACAATAGATGTCATAGTCAAATATTACTGGTCAACAGGTCATGGTGTTTTTTGCTTATCCCTAGTACACGTGGTACAGGCCATGATAATCATGGTGGGTAGAAGTTGGTGACTGCTTTTACTGTAAGTACACCACATGTCTACACATGTGAAAAGCAGTTCGACTTTGCACTTACAAATGTGCCATAGCCCCGTTTGGTTACTTGCACTCGCTGGTGGGGTTGAAATTTTGCAAGAATCGTGGGTCATTGGAGCATTTTTTTTTTTAATCAGAAAAAAGTGCCCAATGAGGGAATCAAACCCAGGTCGTAGCGGTCGAAAACCAACGGTTTAGACCATCCTTCCTCAGACTCCCGCAGGTACACACAAGACAATGGGAAAACTGAAAGATTGAAGTATAATTTGCTCGGTCATTCCCCCCTATTCACCCTATTTTGGCACCCTCAGACTTCCATATCTTCCCACACCTAAAGAAATCTGTTTCTGGAAAGCACTTTACGTCCAATGAAGAAGTTGGGAGGGCCGTAGATGGATATTTTAACAGCCTTCCAGACTTTCATTTCTGGGAAGGAATACTGATATTGGAGAAACACTGGACCAAGTGTGTTGAAGTCAAGGGCCTTATGTAGAAAAAAAAAGTTTTTAAACTGAAAATCAGAGTTTATAAGGTACAATTGATTATAGATTAGAAACACCAAATAAATAGTGTGTGACGTTTCGTTAATAATGTTGTTGCAGAACTTCACCCACTGTTTATTTATTTGAAATACTTGGTGTTTGAAAATCAGTTTTCATCGTCAGGCTGAGAACTTTTCACCTTACCCTCATAATGTGAATCTGGAATTTCTTTAATATACACCACATATACATGCTATTTTATACTGATATTTTTGTAAATTTCTATTTTAATAATTTTCAAACTAATTTAAAAAATAATGATTAATTTATTTTCAGTGTTTCAACCAACCAACTAACTAAAGACACAGTTATTACAAACAATAAAGATAGAAATTGATATAAAATATATATGGAGTTAAGGAGTGATTCTGATATGCTTATAGCAGCAACCTCATGATTACGTGGCAGGTGATGTAACAAAAAATAAAATGATTTGTTAACTTTTTCACATCATAGGAATCCCTCTTCTTCTTTCTTATCTCCACTCAATCATATCTGGGTGAAGTAGAATACGTCTGCCTTTGTCATTAAGACTGGGAGCACTACTCAGTGACAGGCTGACTTAGCTCCAAAAGAAATGGCCGCCTCTGACATGAGGAACAGACGCCACGTGAAGCCGCTCCTAACATGGAATACAAATGCTGCTCATCCTGTATCCCTGGAGTCCTTACAGGGTACTATCAACCGGGCCAGCTGAGCCCAGGTTTTTAGCGAGCTTGTTACTGCTCCCCCTCCTCCTTTTTCATCCGGGCTTGGGACCGGCAAAGGTGGAGTTAGATATCCCTAAATCTCGACCTGTACTTGTAAGACTTCTTTTAGGGCTGGTCCACTAGGTAGTAACACCTGCTTACTGACCCTAATCTAGCATGAAGGGTTCACAAGCCATGATGACCAGTGCACCGGTCGAGACCACCTTGCCATATAATTCTGTCGAATGCTCACATTAGACATGATAACTCTACCTTCCCTTGTTGGGGATATCTTGCTGTGTCTCTCATCCACGGATGATTGGTTCGCAACAATGAGGTGGGCCGGTATCACCAACTCTATTACAGAAGAAGGCTAAAATATAAAATTTGACTGATTCAGTATCTAGATGCTGTGACGATACCAGCTCCACAGTGGTCTGTTGTATTAGAATGGTAGCAGAGAAAACCTTCATCTAGCAACATAAAATAAATTAAAAACATGGCAATGTTTTAAATTTTTGTGTAAATTTCACCAAGTTTTAAATGTGGGATTTTTGTTTGAATGTGATGTAGGGAACATTGTGTAGATAATCTTCTTCTTCTTTCTTATCTCCACTCAATCATATCAGGGTATCAAGCTTGTGGAGTTTGACAACCATCATGACTGGCTGAAGTAGAATGCGTCTGCCTTTGTCATTAAGACTGGGAGCACTACTCAGTAGCAGGCCACTGACTTATCTCCAAAAGAAATGGCCGCCTCTGACATGAGGAACAGACGCCATGTGCAGCCACTCCTAACATGGAGTACAAACGCTGCTCATCCTGTATCCCTAGATTAGGAGCCCTTACAGGGTACTATCAGCCGGGCCAGCTGAACCCAGGTTTTTTAGCAAGCTTGTTACTGCTCCCTCTCCTCCTTTTTCATCCGGGCTTGGGACCGGCAATGGCGGAGTCAATCTTAGATAGTAGATAATCTTAAATGAAGTAAATAGTACAGGGTGTACCAGGTAAATTGGGAATTTCAACAATGGTATTTTAACTGAAATTTTTTGCAAGTAAAAATTAAAATATCCGAATGAAATTTGACACAGTAGTAGATAAAAGGATATAGTTTTTATTTATTCAATGTAGTTTCCATTATTAGCTACAACAGTCTCGAGGCGAGTGCGGAATGAAGCACAGGCCTTGCCGACAATGACCTTGTCCATTTGGGTCATCACCGTGTGAACTGCTTTCTTGACAGACTGGATGGTGGTATGAGGAGCTTTGTTGACATCTCTCTCAACAACGCCCCATACATAGTAGTCGAGGGGATTGCAATCTGGAGAATTAGGGGGCCAAATATCAGGACCCCAGTGACTAGGGACGTTAAGTGTCAGCCACGATTGTGTCTTTTTTGCCTTATGGGCTGGAGCTGAGTCCTGTTGGAAGACATACTTCCTTCCTGCGGCCACCATGTCCATCCAAGGCTTCACAACGGTCTCCAGAACATTGATGTAGGTGTCAGCGTTCATCCTAAGGCCCTTCTCAAAGAAATGGGGAGGCATGACATCACCTTCACTGCTGATAACGCCAAGGACCATTACGGAGGCAGGAAATTTCATGTGCATCACGACAGGTATCTCTGAGGGGTCTTTACAGATCCAGCGATCATTCCTATGATTTACCTTTTGGTCCACGTCAAAGTTCTTTTCGTCAGATAAGAACCTTAGCATGCCAAAAGAGTCGTGTTTCAGGTTGTTGAGGAGGGCAGCAGCCTTTCCTTTTCTGTTATTCTTCATATTCTCAGTCAGCAACTGACCTTTCCGAAGGGCATAAGACTTGAGACCAAGGTCCTCATGGATAGTTCTGACAATTGTCATAGAGCCAACGTCCATTTCCTTGGCTATGGCCCTCATGCTCTTCCCAGGGTTTCCATCAATCTTCTCCTTGACATTTTTGACAAATTCTTCGCCTTTTACCCTGTCCGATCGACGCGAGTGCTTTTTCCTTGTAGCTATCCCCTCTTTGTTACTGTCGGCCTCATCAAACTGCTTCTTGACACGATAAATAGTGGTTTTGGGCAACTTAAGAAAATCCACTATCTCTTTGGGGCTCCTTCCGGCACGCAGAGCAACGATGATGGCAGCTCGATTTTCAAATTCTCAGTTACTCTTCATCACTACACTGCGCACACATGTACTGTTGCATTTTACATGAATATGGCTACGTAATGAAAAAAAACCAAGTTTTTAAATCTCAAGTAGTTTTTGTTTTATGGACTGTCAAAGTTAGTCCCAATTTACCTGGTACACCCTGTAGTAACCCAAACTCCTTTCTACATTTGATGAAGGGACATCAGAAGAACTGCCATGACTCACAGGCCAAATTACAGGTCTTCTCATGTAAATACACCTCTTTGATTCAACACCACAATGGATCAAAGCTTTCAATTGAATTAAAGGAAGTATTAAAGTCTCTTAGATGATTTCATCATAACATTCACTGCTAGTGGACATTTCTCTAGGATAACCAAATACAGTAGAACCCTTCTATAGCCAACCCCAACAAGACTGAACCTATGGTAGATCATACCATGGTTTCTATTCATGACAAAATTGTGAAAAACATTTTAAAATTACAAAATATTTTCTCACAATGAGTTTCTTTTTATTACAAAACCCTAGCTTTCAAACGATAATCGCTCTTCAATGGTCTTAATAAAAAATATCGACTATATCTTACAAGAAATATTTACAAAAACATACGTGCAGCGTGGATATTAAGAATAAATATCAACGGTTACTTTTAGAATCTCTCATTTCCAATGAATATAACAGAGAGCATCACAATACCTTAGATATCTTAGAAGAAATCAATAGATCAATTTTATAGGTTCTGGATGCCCTAAAAATGTAAATAGACATATTCCACAACATTGTTAAATTACATATTAATTTAAAATTTCAGTTGTAAATATCCACGCTGTATGTTTTTGTAAATATTTCTTGTAAGATATAGTCGATGTTTTATTAAGCCCGTTGAAGAGCGATTATCACTTGAAAGCTAGCGTTTTGTAATAAAAAGAAACTCGTTGTGAGAAAATATTTTGTAATTTTAAATACAATGGTTTGTTATAGCCATAGTTCACTCTGTTATAAAATAAAATAAAAAACAGGGATTATATTTCAGGTTCGATATAAGGAAGGTTCGCTATATCCCAGGTTTGTTTTAGCTGGGTTTACTGTATATAATTAAAATAATCATTTTAGAAAATACTGTTGTAATATGTTTTAATCAGATACAAAAAATAAAACCTAATCCAAATAATTTAATAATGTGCCAAGTTTCAGTAACAGCATTGTTACCATCATCAGACAAAAGAATAAATGACATTAATGATGCAATAAATGACAATAAAAGAATGAATGCCATTTATTCTTTTGTCTGATGATGGTGACAATGTTGTTGCCGAAACGTCACACACTAATAAATTATTTGGATTAGGTCTTATTCCTATGTTTATAACCTATAATCTAAATTGTGCCTTATAATAGCTGTTTGCTTTTATGCTAAAACTCCATATAGTGTGCATTCTAGCAGATCAATCTTCAAAAGTCTTGCATGTCTTTCCCCATGATGTGTTGTAAACATCTCACCACAGTGGAGTGTTGTCCAGAGTTGCCAGTCACCCAGTTGTCTCTGAGCCGTCTGAGCGTCAGCCAGGAGAGGACCTGCCTCCTGTGTGACCAGACTTTCTCATTGAGGGAGGACCAGGTACCTATGTTGTCAGTCTAGCAATTTATATCCCTTGTAGTGGCTTGGATGTTCAATGATTTCTATAAAGAACCATTTTACCAATTGATTTTGAGAGAATAACTGTTTATGAAGTTTTAGCTACCAGAGAGAGAGACAATAAATTTACATACTTACTGATAGCTTTAAAATTTACATACTAAAGATTTTAAATGGTACAATTAATATAGAAATCCTGGCACAAATAAAATTGAATTCGAGAAAATTGTAAACAATAGGATCCAACATCCATTTTTCTCAACACAATCTCAACACAAATGTTCTTCATATTTGTAAGTCAATAAGGATGGAAAAAATTGAAATGTGCTGGATCCAAAAGTGGTAAAAGGAACGCAAGGTAATAAATCCAAATAAATAATGTGTTCAGTAACAGCAGTGTCACCATCATCAGACAAAAGTACTCAATCAGAAAAATATCGCAGATGTTTTTAATTAGTTTGTTATCAAATGTGTTGTACGATTAGTCAATTTGGCCAACCATACTCTTTCAATTCAATGGCACAACTTCTTTCAAACTTTGACATATGTTTGTTGCACATATCTTTTGGTGAGGTATTGATACAATAGAAATGGGCCTACTGAAAAAATGGAAATTTTGGGAATCAGCTCGTCCCACGCCAAATATTGAGTCTAGAATACTCATGAAGGATGTGCAGTTGAGAACATTGGCATTCTTGTTTTGCTCAGCTACCAAATTTCAATCATTTGTGTTTACTTGAAACATTGTATATACAGGTGGCCCATAAATCCCAAAAACTTTTTATTCTTTTATTAAGAATTAAAAGGCAAACTAAAATAAAATAAACTATAACTATATCATTTTAGGTGATAGATTGATCTTTAATCTTCTTCTTCTCCTTTCTTATCTCTTTTTTTTTTTTTTTGATTATCCCTACCCTAGTACACGTGGTACAGGCCATGATAATCATGGTAGGTAGAAGTTGGTGACTGTTTTTACTGTAAGTGCACCACATGTCTACACATGTGAAAAGCAGCTTGACTTTGCACTTACAAATGTGCCAGAGCCCTGTTTGGTTACTTGCACTCGCTGGTGGGGGTGGACTTTTGCAAGGACCGGGGGCCATTGGAGCATGTTTTTTTTTTAAATCAGAAAAAAAGTGACAAATGCGGGAATTGAACCCGGGTTGTAGCGGTCGAAAACCAACGGTTTAGACCAGCCTTCCACCGAACCCCTTCTTATCTCATGACTGGGTGAAGTAGAATGCCTTTGTCATTGAGACTAGGGGCATTACTCAGTGGCAGACCACCGACTTAGCAATATATTACCAAAAATGATATAGTTTTTATTCTAGTTTGCCATTTAATTTATAATAAAAAAATAAAAGGGCTCAGGACTTAGGGGCCTTCCTGTATATTTTCATATAAATTGGACAACTCCTTCTTGGTGTGTTGATTTTTTTTTTAGGTATTGAGTGTATTTGGAAATAAATCTTTTACCATTCCCATTTCCCATAACTTACCCTGGCCTCACAATACAGTCCTCCAGGTCTTGCACTACAAGTCAGCATGGCACCTCTACAACCTCCGGCAGAAGATTGTGGGCCGCAGAGCGATTGTTGAAGCAAAATTCCAACAATTGGAAGGTAAGAGTTTGTTGGACACTTCCTTTGTTTGAAATGTACAAGTTCTTTGTCAAAACTGACAGCCAATTCTAAGGTCTATATAGATAAATCCTGGTTTTACAATATGTTTGAATGTAAAATCTGTATCAATTAATTTTTAGGCAATGTAAACACAAGGTAATAAGACTAAATAAATAAATAGTGTGTGATGTTTCGGTTTCATTACTTTTGTCTGAAGATGGTAACAATGTTGTTACCGAAACATCACACACTATTTATTTATTTGGATTTTGTCTTATTACCTTGTGTTTATAATCTATAATCCAAATTGTGCCTTATCATTTAGGCAATGTGTTTATTTTTAGCTCTACAGACCTTACTGCAATGATTAAAGTTATTCAATGAGAGGTCTTGGGTGAAATTATATGTATGTACCTCTACAGACCTATAAGCTTATGTCCATAGATTCCCTAAACACTCCTAAGCTGCCGTCTTCCATAGAAAATACAGGGAAAATCCCAATCCAATCCAATAGTAGATCGGTCTGGAGATTAATTTGGTGAAACAGCTGAGAGGGTTCACCACTGATGAGCCAAGCTCTCTCATTCAATAACTTTCATCATTGCAAACACAAGGTAATAAGACCAAGTCCAAATAAATACAGTATAACCTCGTTAATTCGACACACGCAAATTCAACACTCTACCTTAATTCGACCATATCCGGCCTATCAAATAACAAACCGTAATTCGACAGTATCGATAATCACTATAAAAACCTAAATAATTGCAATCCGTAATTTAATGAATGAAAGGAAGAAAAAATTGTTTGCAAAAAGTTTCTTTTATTCTTAAATTTTGCGAGCTTTCAGGCGTTAGCCTATCATCAGGCCGACATCGCAAATATAAATAAAACAATACAAAATCTAAACTAAATATAGGCGTAGAACTGATCTTACCGGAAATAAACAAATCATAATAAAATATATCGTATACACCGATACATGCAAATGTGCCGAAAACTTTAAAATAAAATAAAATAAAAAATTTTTTTTTTAAAACAAATTTAAAACTATGAAATTTGAGATGCGCTAAGATTACATAAAAATTTTTTATTTTATTTTATTTTAAAGTTTTCGGCACATTTGCATGTATCGGTGTATACGATATATTTTATTACGATTTGTTTATTTCCGGTAAGATCAGTTCTACGCCTATATTTAGTTTAGATTTTGTATTGTTTTATTTATATTTGCGATGTCGGCCTGATGATAGGCTAACGCCTGAAAGCTCGCCAAATTTAAGAATAAAAGAAACTTTTTCCAAACAATTTTTTCTTCCTTTCATTCATTAAAGTATCGATAATACGACAGTTCCAATAGTTCGACCATTTTAAAATTCGAATTTCGACAGTTGAATGTTTTTTTACATACAACTTTACCACTAAACGGTATATGCCCTGGCGGCAAGCGGCGACGACGGCGGGCGCCGATAGGATCGCGCATGCGCACTTTTGGTTTCTGTTAGTTTAAGTTTCACTTTGCAGTGCCATTGCGCAATGTTGCGAGTGTTATTGTTTTTTTTTTTACACAGGAATTTAGGAATCGCGCGCTAATTAATAATATTATTTTCTTTTAAATTTCAGCATTGAAATATTTAAGTTATTTTAAAATTTACAAATAATTTCCTTTCAAATAAATAAATCTTCATAAAATGTAGCCACAATGATTATGATAACATTTTATTTCAATATTCCATTTCCATATTATTAAAAAAGATTTAAACACAAAATCAATAACACCTGCAGCAGCAGTGGATGTCTTTAATACAATAGTTATTTAAAACACATTCCAGAGGAAGAAAGACATGCATTTTTTTTTTAAATAGACCATCTGGAATATATCCTGAATAGGATTTCAGTGCAAAAACAGACATCTATAAAGGAATTTTTAAAAAGATCTTCATGATTATTTTAAAATATTATTTTAAAATTTTCTTATTATTTTCCATATTTATTTCCTTTCAACTGCTATATTCTTCAATTAGAGTTAAATATTATTTATAATTATTTTCTGTTTCAAAAATATGTAGTATTGCCATTTTGTCCCTGATACTAAAGTTAACCATGAAAATAAAAAATAATACAAAAAAGGACACACACAATGGTTTTAATTAATATGATCAATTTATATTACAAAGCAATTTTAGAAAATATTATTTTAGCGAGTTAGATGATTAGCTTATCATCTAACCTTAATTCAACACTTCCTTTAATTCAACCGAAAGCTCTGATCCCTTGGGGTGTTGAATTAAAGAGGTTCGACTGTAGTGTGTGACGTTTCGGTAACAAAGCTGTTACAGAAACGTCACACACTATTTATTTATTTGGATTTGGTCTTATTACATTGTGTAAACCTAATAATATTATTAGCAATATCATAGACCAACATTGAATACAGTAGAACTACCTCCCTGTAAAGGACAACACCTAATTGCAGAGCCAAAGTGTCCTTTAGGGAGAGATGTCCTCTTACCAGAGAGTTGCTAAATAGTAAAAATGGTAATTTTGCAAATGAAAACTGTCCTTTGTGGAGAGGTGTCCTTTAGTGCGAGTGTCCTCTCATAGAGGTTCTACTGTACTGGACAATTTTCTGTGCTAAAACATATGATTGCAGGAAAACACTACTATGAATCGTCTTCCTTGTACTACCCTGTTGAGGGGTTATTAGGGGTATCAGGGGGCAGTTTTGTTATAGCAAAGGATGCCTTCATTCAATGAAATACTGCTATGTCAGGAAAATGTTGGAGACGGAATGCTATGTAACCTATCATCAGATAGAAGAGGCATTCTTGCCTCAACAATTCATAGCATTTTGCACATCCTTGTCAGTAAAGGTTGTTTCCTCTAGGTGTCTTCTCTTCTTCTTTCTTATCTCCACTCAATCACATCAGGGTATCAAGCTTGTATAGCCGAGACTTTTGATGGTGTCTGCTGGGGATGAGTAGAGATCATCAATGGATGAGTCAATACATTCAAAAATGTGGTTTGGGGTTGCAGGTTGGCACTTAGTACATAGTGGGAAAACCTTGCAACCATTCTGTCATTGTCTGTAGATTATCGTTTTCTTGGGAGGACAGAACCGATGCTTGTCCCCAGTATCCGCAAGTTATCATATATTTGTCTTCTTCTTTCTTATCTCCACTCAATCATATCGGGGTGTTGATGGTGTCTGCTGGGGATGAGTAGAGCTCATCAATGGATGAGTTAATACAGTCAATAATGTGTTTTGGGGTTGCAGGTTGAGAATTGCATTTAGTACATAGTGGGAAAACCTTGCAACCATTCTGGAAAGTCATTGTCCATAGATGACCAGACTTGAGTCTGGAAATCAGACTGTTGTTTTCTTGGGAGGACAGAACCGGTGCTTGTCCCCAGTATCCACAAGTTATCATATATTTGTCTTCTTCTTTCATATCTCCACTCAATCATATCAGGGTATCAAGCTTGTAAAGCTTGTTGATGGTGTCTGCTGGGGATGAGTAGAGCTCATCAATGGATGAGTTAATACAGTCAATAATGTGTTTTGGGGTTGCAGGTTGAGAATTGCATTTAGTACATAGTGGGAAAACCTTGCAACCATTCTGGAAAGTCATTGGTCTTAAGTCTGGTCATCTATGGACAAAGTCTGGAAATCAAAGACTGTTGTTTTCTTGGGAGGACAGAACCGATGCTTGTCCCTCCTGCTCTGTACCAGTCATGTGCAGCATTAGATTTCCATTCCTGCAGCCATTGAGTGGTGTCTCAGTCCTTAATCAATCAACAGATGATACATTGTGCTTCATGGTGCTAAAAGATACCCAAAAATGCCATATGCCAGTAGCATCATAATAGGTGATGAAAAAACATGTCTCTATTACTTTCATATGCCCATTAATGCCCAGAACAGAGTATGGGTCTTTGAAGATGAATGTACACCAGTGTGAAAATCCTGATCCATAAAAAGAGAATGTTATAGCTGTCTTTACTGTCAGAAGAGATGTGGAGCATGTGTGTATGATGCTGGAAAACCAAACTACAGTCACTGCCAAGTGGTACATAGTGGATTGCCTTCCTAAAGTTTTTCAAGCTCTCAAAAAAGTTATGCCCACGTTCAAGAGCAAAAACACTGGGGGCGGTCCTATATCGGCCTTAGAGGGAGAAACTCCTCAGGAAACTCTTGCCAGGAAACAAGACCATTCTGTGTGAATTCCTCAACATGGCAATTGAGCATGTTAGAGACAACAACTCCATTATGTCCAAGCACCTGTCCAGACTCAGGGCGGCTTGTAGCCCTTGATGTAATCTAGACGTCCCTCGGGGAAGACCTCGAGTATGATGTCATATTTAATTATAATGCTGATAGCTGTAATCTTGTTGTAACTTTGATGGTGACTGGAAGTCAAAAAAGTATGTTTCAATCTCTCAAGAGCAAACACAGGCTCTTTCACGATGACAATGCTCCAGCTCATTGTTCCAAGGTCTGCACTGATTTGACACATACTTGGCCTACAGACTTCTACCTTTGTGCTGTTCCTTCACAGGAAGAACAGGTTAAATGGTAGACTGCTGTTCTGTGAGATGAAGAGTTTCTGAGAGCATGGGAGGATGAATATGCCCCTGCTCACTAAAGAAACATGGAGAAGTTGGTTGGATGATGGTTTTTATATATTTTTCACACTTCCTAATACGATAAAGCACAATTTGGATTATAAATTATAAACACAAGATAATTAGATCAAATCCAAATAAATCAATAGTGTGTGATGTTTCAGTAACAAAATGTAACGTCACACACTATTTGGATTTGGTGTTGTTGTTTCTTATCCTCTTGTGTAAAGATTACACAAATTCCATGAGTCCATGCTCCTCAAGCTGTTTTATGATAAGCAGTGGCCTCTCCCAAAGGTCCTGTTTAATGCATATAATGCAAGTCAAAATGTGTTTTGGAGCTGCAGGTGCCAAGCTACATTTTGGGCAAGTGGGGTAGATTTTGTTATTATTTTCTATCTTCAATGGCTTGATATGGCCTGTTCTAAATCTTGTTAGTGTTGTTTGATGCTGTCTATTTCTGAGGTTCAGAGCTCCTCCTGGGTTCACTCCTGTACCAACTATGCTTAGGTGGGATCCTCCAGTTCTTGTTTATTTTTGTTTTGGCTATTGTTTCTATTTCTTTAAAAGTAAGTTTATTTTTCTGGTGGTGTTATCACCTTGTGTCTACATGTGCACTCTATGTAAATAGGATGTGTATGGCTCCAGGGGAGGAGAGTCCCCCCACCACCTCCGACAGCGAGGAGGAGGAGGAGCAGCCCAGGCCACTACAGAGGAACCACAGACATGCCAAGATCTTCCTGATGAACCAGCACCAGAATGTGATCAGTCTCTACCAGGCCACCGTGTACGGCAGGAATGTAGGTGTCCAACATCTCTCTATTGTTGGCTCTTGTAGAATTCATTCATTGCTGCCATGTCTTGAGCAGAAGTCAAATCTCAAGGTAATAAGACCAAATCCAAATAAATAAATAGTGTGGGACATTTCGGTAACACACAAACACACATACAGTTTTATTAATACCACTGGTCTTATACAGATTCAACACAGGAAGGAAGCATAGATGGAGCTCCTATACTCCAGGTCTTATACAGATTTACCACAGGAAGGAAGCATAGATGGAGCTCCTATACTCCAGGTCTTATACAGATTTACCACAGGAAGGAAGCATAGATGGAGCTCCTATACTCCAGGTCTTATACAGATTTACCACAGGAAGGAAGCATAGATGGAGCTCCTATACTCCAGGTCTTATACAGATTTACCACAGGAAGGAAGCATAGATGGAGCTCCTATACTCCAGGTCTTATACAGATTTACCACAGGAAGGAAGCATAGATGGAGCTCCTATACTCCAGGTCTTATACAGATTTACCACAGGAAGGAAGCATAGATGGAGCTCCTATACTCCAGGTCTTATACAGATTTACCACAGGAAGGAAGCATAGATGGAGCTCCTATACTCCAGGTCTTATACAGATTTACCACAGGAAGGAAGCATAGATGGAGCTCCTATACTCCAGGTCTTATACAGATTTACCACAGGAAGGAAGCATAGATGGAGCTCCTATACTCCAGGTCTTATACAGATTTACCACAGGAAGGAAGCATAGATGGAGCTCCTATACTCCAGGTCTTATACAGATTTACCACAGGAAGGAAGCATAGATGGAGCTCCTATACTCCAGGTCTTATACAGATTTACCACAGGAAGGAAGCATAGATGGAGCTCCTATACTCCAGGTCTTATACAGATTTACCACAGGAAGGAAGCATAGATGGAGCTCCTATACTCCAGGTCTTATACAGATTTACCACAGGAAGGAAGCATAGATGGAGCTCCTATACTCCAGGTCTTATACAGATTTACCACAGGAAGGAAGCATAGATGGAGCTCCTATACTCCAGGTCTTATACAGATTTACCACAGGAAGGAAGCATAGATGGAGCTCCTATACTCCAGGTCTTATACAGATTTACCACAGGAAGGAAGCATAGATGGAGCTCCTATACTCCAGGTCTTATACAGATTTACCACAGGAAGGAAGCATAGATAGAGCTCCTATACTCCAGGTCTTATACAGATTTACCACAGGAAGGAAGCATAGATGGAGCTCCTATACTCCAGGTCTTATACAGATTTACCACAGGAAGGAAGCATAGATGGAGCTCCTATACTCCAGGTCTTATACAGATTTACCACAGGAAGGAAGCATAGATGGAGCTCCTATACTCCAGGTCTTATACAGATTTACCACAGGAAGGAAGCATAGATGGAGCTCCTATACTCCAGGTCTTATACAGATTTACCACAGGAAGGAAGCATAGATGGAGCTCCTATACTCCAGGTCTTATACAGATTTACCACAGGAAGGAAGCATAGATGGAGCTCCTATACTCCAGGTCTTATACAGATTTACCACAGGAAGGAAGCATAGATGGAGCTCCTATACTCCAGGTCTTATACAGATTTACCACAGGAAGGAAGCATAGATGGAGCTCCTATACTCCAGGTCTTATACAGATTTACCACAGGAAGGAAGCATAGATGGAGCTCCTATACTCCAGGTCTTATACAGATTTACCACAGGAAGGAAGCATAGATGGAGCTCCTATACTCCAGGTCTTATACAGATTTACCACAGGAAGGAAGCATAGATGGAGCTCCTATACTCCAGGTCTTATACAGATTTACCACAGGAAGGAAGCATAGATGGAGCTCCTATACTCCAGGTCTTATACAGATTCACCACAGGAAGGAAGCATAGATGGAGCTCCTATACTCCAGGTCTTATACAGATTGACCACAGGAAGGAAGCATAGATGGAGCTCCTATACTCCAGGTCTTATACAGATTCACCACAGGAAGGAAGCATAGATGGAGCTCCTATACTCCAGGTCTTATACAGATTTACCACAGGAAGGAAGCATAGATGGAGTTCCTATACTCCAGGTCTTATACAGATTCACCACAGGAAGGAAGCATAGATGGAGTTCCTATACTCCAGGTCTTATACAGATTCACCACAGGAAGGAAGCATAGATGGAGCTCCTATACTCCAGGTCTTATACAGATTTACCACAGGAAGGAAGCATAGATGGAGCTCCTATACTCCAGGTCTTATACAGATTCACCACAGGAAGGAAGCATAGATGGAGCTCCTATACTCCAGGTCTTATACAGATTTACCACAGGAAGGAAGCATAGATGGAGCTCCTATACTCCAGGTCTTATACAGATTTACCACAGGAAGGAAGCATAGATGGAGCTCCTATACTCCAGGTCTTATACAGATTTACCACAGGAAGGAAGCATAGATGGAGCTCCTATACTCCAGGTCTTATACAGATTCACCACAGGAAGGAAGCATAGATGGAGCTCCTATACTCCAGGTCTTATACAGATTCACCACAGGAAGGAAGCATAGATGGAGTTCCTATACTCCAGGTCTTATACAGATTTACCACAGGAAGGAAGCATAGATGGAGCTCCTATACTCCAGGTCTTATACAGATTCACCACAGGAAGGAAGCATAGATGGAGTTCCTATACTCCAGGTCTTATACAGATTCACCACAGGAAGGAAGCATAGATGGAGCTCCTATACTCCAGGTCTTATACAGATTTACCACAGGAAGGAAGCATAGATGGAGTTCCTATACTCCAGGTCTTATACAGATTCACCACAGGAAGGAAGCATAGATGGAGTTCCTATACTCCAGGTCTTATACAGATTCACCACAGGAAGGAAGCATAGATGGAGTTCCTATACTCCAGGTCTTATACAGATTTACCACAGGAAGGAAGCATAGATGGAGCTCCTATACTCCAGGTCTTATACAGATTTACCACAGGAAGGAAGCATAGATGGAGCTCCTATACTCCAGGTCTTATACAGATTCACCACAGGAAGGAAGCATAGATGGAGTTCCTATACTCCAGGTCTTATACAGATTTACCACAGGAAGGAAGCATAGATGGAGCTCCTATACTCCAGGTCTTATACAGATTCACCACAGGAAGGAAGCATAGATAGAGCTCCTATACTCCAGGTCTTATACAGATTCACCACAGGAAGGAAGCATAGATAGAGCTCCTATACTCCAGGTCTTATACAGATTCACCACAGGAAGGAAGCATAGATAGAGCTCCTATACTCCAGGCAGCACAGCACCCAACAGCCTCCAGGTCCGACACATGTCCAGTGGCCATAGGCCATTTCAGTAACAGCATTGTTACCATCTTCAGACAAAAGTACTGAATAAGAAAATAGAGAGGGAGAGAAAATATGGTTTTACGGACTACTGACCAAAGTATAAAATGAAAAATATATATCAGAGCATGTTTTAAATAAATTAAGGGAAAAGGCATCTCCTTATAGTACAACTGAAAGTTGCTGATGGCTTGTGCCATCTATCGGAATAAATATCAACTATTCTCGTTGATTTTTAATTATTCCAGAATTGGCAAAATACAATCCATGATAAGGAGATGTCTTAATTTATTAACCTTATCCCAGTACTACTTCACATTTGTGCTATTTTTACACAGCATGTTTTAAATAGTTACTGTTATCAAGTGTGTTAAACAAGATAGCAGATAGGAATAAGATAGTTTTCTAAGAGAACACTAAAATATTATTCTTAAAATTAGAAGTGGAAAAACCCTCTCTCTTATAATTTCTTATTACCATTAGAGCTTCCAGTCTTAATGACAGATGCACCATATCATAATGGATGTCAAATCTCCTTTGATGAGTTCTGCTCATCCCCAGCAGACACCATCGAAAATCTAAAGTTCTACAGGCTTGATACCCTGATATGATTGAGTAGAGATAAGAAAGAATATTTCCTTAAACATTTTAAATAATTAAACCTTTAAAAATAACCAGAGACTATATGCAGAAGAACCTCCATGAGAGGACACTCCCGCTAGAGGATTCCTCTCTAAAAAGGACAGTTTTAATTTGCAAAATTATCATATTTAATATTTAGCAACTCTCTGGTAAGAGGACACCTCTCCCTAAAGGACACTTTGGCTCTGTAATTAGGTTTTATTTACAGGGAGGTAGTTCTACTGTATAAACTGAACTTCTTCTTTCTTATCTCTACACTGGGTGAAGTAGAATGCCTTTATCATTAAGACTGGGAGCACTACTCAGTGGCAGGCCGACTTAGTTCCAAAAGAAATGGCCGCCTCTGACATGAGGAACAGATGCCATGTGCAGCCGCTCCTAACATGGAGTACAAACGCTGCTCATCCTGTATCCCTGGATTAGGAACCCTTACAGGGTACTATCAGCCGGGTCAGCTGAGCCTAGGTTTTTTAGTGAGCTTGTTACTGCTTCCCCTCCTCCTTTTTCATCCGGGCTTGGGACCGGCAAAGGAGGAGTTATATATATAGAGTATAAACTGATGGATCCCAACAGGCGTTGACAAATGTATTTGATCCTGTGTGGCGGCAGAATGTGCCTCAGACCATCCCAGAGCTGCTGTACATGGTGAGCTGTCTGCCCAGTCAGCTCCTCTGGGCTGTCATCCTGATGGGAGGCGGCCATTTTGCTGCCGCCATCTTTAACAGGTACTTAGAAGACTGCTATTTAGAACTTTTTTGCACACATATTCCTTTTTTCAATGCAGCATTAAAAATTATGTGGCTTCCTTTAAAAAAAAAAAAAAGAGTTTTAACAAATGTAAAAGTCAATGACAAAAAAAATTAATTTGAAATACTTTTATTTTTGCCACAATCTTTGTGGCAGTTTATAATTGTCGACAATAGATGAATTAATATGTAAATATTGCTGTACTATTGACTAGGAGCCAATAAAGATGTTTTAAATTTTTCCACCTCTCTCTGTGTGTGTGGAAGAATCGCAAGGTTTGAAAGCTTATGGTTTATTGTTGGTTTAAAAGAAATGTTTCTCCATTTTCTTGGATTTTTTTACTATAAATCTTTTTAACCTAGTTGTGGATAAAACATAAATAAATCTAATGTGTATGGAAGCCTGTGAGATATTTGTCCCTTCAGTTCAAAATCACTTTATTAGGTACCGCTCAACAAGAGCAACCTAGTTCATGATAATTGAAACAGTGAATAATATGTGAAGGTTATTCAGATATTAAACAAAATGTTAACGCGGGATTCAATCCCAGTTCATGACTGTCGGGAATCGAGCATGTTACCCACTTGTCCACTGACTTTTATTGATATTTGTCCTACCTACTATTGTTGCTATAGTACAAACATTGAAGCTGTTGAAATGGTATTAGATGGAGTTAAGATAAACACAAGGTATTAAGACCAAATCCAAATAAATAAATTACTGAAATGTCACACACTATTTATGTATTTGGATTTGGTCTTATTACCTTGTGTTTATAATCAATAATCCAAAATTGTGCCTTATCATTTGGAGTTATGATAACTTTTGAGAGATGCACAATTTGGGGCCTAGTAGGAACCAACAAGACAGAATCCTAGTGAACAAATTTGTTGCAATGGTTCAGTATTGTTTCCATCATCTGACACTGTACTATTGTTGTTGATGGGAACAATGCTGCTAGGAAACATTGTTTACACTATAAAGATAAAGGTCACCTCTCCCTTCAAAATAAATGTCAAAGCTAGAGACGTCATCTATTGACTGTTGCCACAAACTAGCGGCCTCAGGTCGGTGACAAAGCCACAACACCAGCTTTGGCAAACTGAAAGATATTGATCTATAAAGGTCACCTCTCCTGTTAAAATTTCCATCTATATTTTGGCCATAGATTTGGCCCAGCCGATTTGCCAGCTGAACACCTCTTTGGTAGAATGTGATGCAATTCTATTGGATCCTTTGTGGATCTCATGGAATAAAGTCCGCCCAGGACTGAAAATGACCATTATCCTGAAACCATGGTCTCTAGGTGGACGTTTCTCAGTTTGCCAAAGCTGGTGTTGTGGCTTTGTCATTGACCCAAGGCCACAAGTTTTCAGCAACGGTCAATAGATGAAGTCTAGTTTTGATGTTTATTTTGATCTAAGATGTGACCTTTATCTTCATAGACCAATATCCTCCTGTCAAAATGTCCATCAATAGTTTTATCCTGTTGTCATGTTACACTGAGGTACATGGTGTGACAGGGGGGAGGTGGAGGTCCACAAGACTTTCCACAGGTACACTGTGAGGGCCAAGCAGGGCGGGGGGCAGCGGGCCAAGGACAACCAGAGCGGCCTGTCCCAGCCCAAGTCTGCCGGGGCCAGTCTCCGCAGGAAGAATGAACAGGCCCTGGAGAAAGTAAGTTTCACCTCTACCAGCTCATTTGACAATCCACTGCTACAATGATGGGGTTTACTAAAGACTGACTGCCACATGGCTAAACTGAAAGTGGAGACTGTTTGGGTTGAAAGCCTCCTCATTGCTGCACATCCTCCTCCAGGGTTCAGCCATGGTCTCTGGTGCAAGAATCTACTGTAGACACTGTATTTATGTAAATATGTGAAACAGGGGGTCGAGTGGTCTAAAACATTGGTTTTTGGCCGCTATTATCTGGAATTGAATCTCACATTTGGCACTTTTTTCTGATTTAAAAAAAAATCTCTAATGATCTCCCCAATTCTTGCAGAAGTCCGACCCCACAATGAGTGAAAGTAACCAAATGGGGCTCTGCCACACTTGTAAGTGCACCCGTTTTTCACATGTGTAGACATGTGTTGCACTTGTAGTAAAAGCAGTCGCTAACTACCCACCATGATTATCATGGCTGCCTGTACCATGTATATGAGGGATAAATAATAATAATAACAATACTTCTGTGAAACACATTAAACTGAATCAGGAATATATCTATGTGATCCCACTAACCCACCCGTGGTGGCCCCAGGAAATCCAAGAGCTGCTCCAGGAGTGGGCAGACAGGCTCAGCCAATGTGACCGCATCTTCCTGCGAGCTGCCGGCCACAACCAGGCTGTGTTCTACTCCGGCCCAACTCCCATCTTTAAAAAGGGAGATCCTCGGATCCGGACCATTCCCTTCTCCACCAAGAAACCCACATTTGCTGAAACCCAGCGAGCTCACAGACTCCTGGCTTCCATTGAAGTCCATCCAGGTGAGTGTCTCTACGTGACATCATCTGAGTCACCCCTACATCTGTCCCCACATGTTTTCTCAGGGAGAGATGTCCTGAGAGTTCAGTAAAAATGGTAATTTTGGCAATGACAACTGTCCTTTGTAGAGAGGTGTTGGCTAGCGAGAGTGTCCTCTCATGGAGGTTGTTATACTGTATTGGTGATGAAAACTGTCCTTTGTATTGAGGTGTCCTCTAGTGAGAGTGTCCTCTCATGGAGGTTGTTATACTGTATTGGTGATGAAAACTGTCCTTTGTATTGAGGTGTCCTCTAGTGAGAGTGTCCTCTCATGGAGGTTGTTATACTGTATTGGTGATGAAAACTGTCCTTTGTATTGAGGTGTCCTCTAGTGAGAGTGTCCTCTCATGGAGGTTGTTCTACCACTAATAAGCCAGGCCCTCCCAATCCAAAAAAAAAAATCCATAACAAAAAAAGAGGCAATAAAATTTAAAAAAAAAACTAAATTTCATGCTAATAGTTTGAAAGCCAATAACCATTTTTGACCTAACTAGAGTAGATGAGAAATGATACAACTTTCAGGCTTTGGTAGAGCCATCTGAACTCAATATGTCATGTAGATCCCAGAAATAAATCATATAAGCCCAAAGTTTGCTCACTTCTAAACCCAATATTCCACAATATACTCTAATTTTGTTTTCTCTCTCTTTATTTCTTCTTCTTTTCAGATCTTCAATCTTTTGAATCTTCAAAGGAGGTCCTCTCTGAGAAACCCTTGGAGTCTAAACCAGGTATCTTCTGCTTCATCTTGCCACATTTACAATGGTCTACTAGGTACTATGTACCATCTAAGGCATATAAGCCAATAATGTGCCATTTATAAACAGGAAATAAAAATCTTAAGACACGAATGTTTCTTTTACACATAAAATAAACTTCTACTGTTCATAATGTGATCAAAAAATATTGGGAGGGCATGGCTCATCAGTGGTGAACCCTCCCAGCGGTTTCACTAATTTAATCTTCTTAGAGCTCTAATATGTAATTCTACTGTCCTAAAAGCTTATGTCCATTTCTGAGATTCCACCTTTCAGTGTAACATATAAAAGCAGAATGATCCAATACAGTATTAGAGCTCTAAAAGCTATCTGGTAGATTAAATTGGTGAAATCGCTGGGAGGGTTTACCACTGATGAGCCAATCCCTCCCAATATATTTTCATCGCAGTAAAAAAAGTAGAAAAGTTTGTTTTATGTATAAAAGAAACATTTGTGTTTTAATATTTTTATTTCCATCTAAGGCATATTAATACCTCACACTGCCCAGCTTGGTAACCATTGTGTATAATGAGCCTTCATCATTGCAGGATGTTTAGAAAATGTGGAAGCTATGTTTGTGTGTGCATAATGTCCATTCTCCATGCTCAAGTAGCAAGACCTGTTAAGGTCAGCAACTAAGCTATAAGAGGGGATGGTAGTAGAAGAACTGTGTTGCTCAACTTGCTCAAAATGTAGCTGCAGCTCCAGAACACATTTTGGCTTGCATTAGATGCACTAAACAGGACCTTTGGGAGAAGCCGCTGCTTATTATAAAACAGCTAGAGGAGCTTGAACTCATGGAATTTGTGTAATCTTTACACAAGGGAATAAGAAACAACAACAGAACTGTGTTGACACAACATTTCTTTACAACTTTTTACTCAAGCAATTTGTTCTAAATTCATTTCACACACCTTAAAGGCTCTTTTTGTGGTGCAGCCTCTAAATATGAAGCAACAATATATATCAAGAGTTTGGCATCAGGCGATGTTTTATTCCTTTATTTATGTCCTGTAGAAGGGCAGAGATGCCGAAAGCTTGAGACTGGTTCAATAAAAGGAAAAAAACTCATCTCTAGAAATCTTTTTAATTGTTAAATTAATATTGTAACGTGGAAAATTAGGAAACTTCAGGATGACACAGCAATTTATTCAAGGCACAAATTGATAAATTACAAGGGAAGCAATGAGGAAATTTTATGCAGAGTAATAAAGTAAATAAAGCTTCCAGGGTTAAGTTTCTTGTACAACTTTTTATTTTCAAGTTTTCGGGCTTGTGTGTCAGTCCTTCAACAGGAGTATCACTTTGACAAATTGATGACAAATAGCCCTGAGAGCTTTATTTATTTTATAAAAGTATTGCAAAGGCATTCTACTTCACCCAGCCATGATGGTTGTCAAACTCTACAAACTTGATACCCTAATATGATTGAGTGGAGATAAAGAAAGAAGAAGATAATAGTATAAATCAGGGAAAAACGTTTATTTTTAATAAAATATATAAACATCAAAATTAATAATCTGTACATAGAATATAATAAATACTTTTCTACACAATATATATAGAGATTAACTTTCTGATAATGTCCCCACAGAGGATGACATCCCTGTCCCACCTAAAGACAACACCACTATTGAAGAAACCCTGGAGACTCCACTGAGTAAGTTCACTCACTCCAGAAATGTCAGTTCAGGATTTACAAACTCTCCAGATGGCCTAGAGGAATTCACCACAGGGATAGTTGTTGGGCAGAGCTGACTGCTACAGTCCCCAGGTGGCGGATAGGGGAACAACCTTCAGATATGAAGTCCAGCTGTGAAACAAGCAGAATAACTCAATAAACAGTTAACAGACAAATAAACAGTCACTGACTAACAGCAGCATTGTTAGAAGAGGAGAAAGACCTCTTTAAAAATCCTGTGTTCAACTGACTCGGTTGATAGACCTCAGCAAGGGTCCTTCTCCAGGGATACAGAGGAGCTGTGTCTGTACTCATGTTAGAGTCGGTAGCAAAGGCTTCCATGATAGGAACGGCCTCAAATTACAGGCAAAGTCAGAATTTCACCAAAGTGTGTCATGGTGCCATGATCAACGAAAGCTGTACCTCTACACACTATTGCATGAGATCAGCTCGAGGAGCATGGACTCATGGAATTCGTGTAATTTTTGCATAAAGGGATAAGAAACAATAACAGATTAGATCCAATTGGCCTGCCACTGAGTAGTGCTCCCAGTCTTATTGACAAAGGCACTCTACTTCACCCAGTCATGATGGTTGTCAAACAGACACCATCAAGGGTCACAACTTGATACCCTAATATGTTTGAGTGGAGATAAGGAAGAAGAAGAAGAAGAAGAGATCCAATTATGTAACTTACTGCGGGATGAGAGGTTGGGACTGCCCTAGGATCCATATTCTCAAGTCATGTTGTGTCCAAGTGGTTGTTTATGTACCAGCCCAATAGGTAGCTCCAGTAGAAAGGAATCTTGTCTCCCAGCCAACTCCCTGATTGACCTCCCTTGTAACAACTGTCCCCAATGTCAACCTTCTCCATGGAAACATTCAATTTGGTATGATGACATGCCATCTTTTATGAGAAATTTAAAATATTTTTGACACATTCTTTTTTAAATAAAGTTTAAAATAAAAGATGTTTAGATCGTTGTTTTCTCTCAAGATTGACCCATTCTTATCTGCATGGCACAAGTTAATGACTGAATTTGTTGGTCTTGTTGCTTTTTACCTAAAGCTTCCAAGTCTAAGGTAGATTTGATAAATGGTTTCATCAGTCGCATAATTTCACTGTTGGCTGTCAACAGGAGCTGTTCCAGAGCCTACACCTGCTGAAACCATTGTGGAGGACAAAGCTGAAACCATTGTCGAGGACAAAGCTGAAACCATTCTCGAGGACAAAGCTGAAACCATTCTCGAGGACAGAGGTGAAACCATTGTGGAGGACAAAGCTGAAGCCAAAAAATCAGGTGATTGACCCTCTTTACAGCTATTCCTTCCAACTCTGTGTGTGTATGTATGTTGTGAGAGAGAGTGATGTCCTCATCTTTGTCATAAATCTGAGTTAACCCATTTCTCTGTCTAGGTTTTGCCGTCTCAGTTCTATGTATTCAACACTATTGCTATCCATGTGATTGTCACCATGTGTCCCACTAGTCTGATGCTTTCAATCATTTGTTACAAGCTTTAAAAGTTTGTTGCTGCCAGACATTACAATTTGTAATTTCAAGAACCCAATGAATCTCTGAAAAACTGTGACTTCTTTCCTTTCTTACTAAGTGGTTGAAACCTTCCAGGCCGATCCCAAGCCCAGATGAAAAAGGAGGAGGGGGAGCAGTAACAAGCTCACTAAAAAACTTGGGCTCAGCTGGCCCGGCTGATAGTACCTTGTAAGGGCTCCTTATCCAGGGATACAGGATGAGTTTGTACTCCATGTTAGGAGCAGTGGGGCATGTTGTCTGTTCCTCAAGTCAGAGGCGGCCATTTCATATTGGAGTTAAGTCGGCCTGCCACTGAGTAGTGCTCCCAGTCTTAATGAAAGATGCATTATACTTCACCTAATCATTATGGAGCTCTAAGCTTGATACTCTCATATGATTGAGTGGAGATAGGAAAGAAGAAGGCCTGTGTCTCTCTGGCCAATAACTGGTTGAATATAAAGTTGAAGACATTTGGAGTAATTAAATTGAGGAGTTTATTTGACTACATTAGGTCCTGGGGTAGGGTCAGGTCCAGCTTGACTTGTTTCTTGATTCTCTGGGGGACATCCTAACTTGTCTCATCTTTCAGTCTCTCAAAACAAATACAGTGAAACCTCCCTGTAAAGGACAACACCTAATTGCAGAGCCAAAGTGTCCTTTAGGGAGAGGTGTCCTCCTACCAGAGAGTTGCTAAATAGTTAAAAGGCTAATTATTCAAATGAAAATTGTCCTTTGCAGGGAAGTGTCCTCTAACGCGGGTGTCCTCTCATGGAGGTTCTACTGTATTAAAGAAGGATGACAAGTAGAGATGTGGTCAAAGTGTTCATTTCTGTGGTATACGACAGATTGATAAATTGCCATCTATCGATAAAATTTGTAACAAATAAATTTACTGACAATGTATTTCTTTTCAATAATATCATAAAATATTATCTCTACAGACCTTACTGCAATAAGTTATTGAATGAGAGGGCTTGGCTCATCAGTAGGTCTGTAGGGATAATATTTGATGATAGCCTTGAAAATAAACACATTGCCAGTAAATGTATTTATTAAAAATTTTATAATATGATGCACTAGCGTGCCATCTGTTATGAAAATTCGAAACAGATATTAACCCTATCGATGCGAGAGCCGATATAATCGGCCCGGCTGCTTTAAAGCGGAAGTGCGTAAGCCGATATAATCGGGGCCCACGTAAGCAAAGTCATTTCCCCCCCTTTTGTTGACTCATCTTTTTCGTCTGCTATTTTTAGATATAGGGGGGGCTTCAGGTCATCTCCCTCTCTCGTTCTGATTGGTTGATGGCATTGTTTATTGCCGCTACTTATATTTCAAGTTTGCGCGCTCAGAAATGGCCTCCGACGATGACTCCTCTCTTTCCCTCTCTAATGTAAGTGATTCCTCTACTGAAATCTATAGTTTAGAATCGGAATCAGATTATAGCGATTCTGAAGACATTCCGAATGCAAATCCTTGGCTACCTGTCTACGAAAACCAGCCAGAACGACTCATATAGATTCACCCCTGCTACCCTATCCGGCACCCTCCCAGCTCCTGATGCCCACCCTTCCGAATATTTTTATTTATTTATGACTCCCTCACTGCTACAGTCTATTGTAGACCAAACAAATATATATGCCTCCCAATATATTTCAGCAAATAGGTCCACTGCAAAGCCAAGGTCCAGGTTTTTGAATTGGACTAACACCAACTTGGATGAGATGAAGGCCTTTTTAGGACTTATCCTCAACATGGGCTTGATAAAAAAGCGGAGAATTTTTGAATATTGGAATAAAAGAAATTGGTCCCAAGATTCTCCTGCTTTCTTTAGAATCCCAAGGGATATATTTTGGTTAATTTTAAAGTTTCTTCATCTCAACAACAATCAAAACGACACTAAAGTGGACCCTTTATTCAAAGTTTCTCCTGTTTTAGAAAGCCTCAACAAATCTTTTCTGAAGTATTACATCCCTGATAGGAATCTCAGTATAGATGAATCCCTTGTAAAACAAAAAAAAATAGAACCCAAAAGAGGCAATATATCCCCAAATCCCATGCCAAATTTGGAATCAAACACTGGGTCCTATGTGAAGCTCAAAGTGGCTACACCCTCCAGTTTGACATCTATGCGGGAAAGGCCGACTCCACACCTTCTTCTTCTAAAGGGTTGGCATTTGATGTGGTATTCAGGCTAGTAAATAATGCCAATTTACTAGATAAAGGATACCACATCATATGCGACAACTTCTACACATCTGTGGATCTGGCTCTGGACCTGTATGCAAGAAGGACCTATTTGACAGGAACCATGAGGATAAATAGATGAAGTCTGCCGTCGTCAATTAGAAGCAAGAAACTCCAGCCTTCAGAGAAACTCTATCGCTTTAGAGATCCAGTTTTGCTCTTGAGATGGAGAGAAAAACGTTCCCAAAAGAAGCCGGTCATCCTACTCTCAACAAAGATGCATGCTTCCTCAGATGAAGTCACCACAGCTTCTGGAAGATCTGTAACAATGCCTGCAATGGTGCAGGAGTACAATAAAGGAATGGGAGGGGTGGATCTTTCCGACCAGATGCTAAACACATATATTGATGAGAGAAGATCGCTCAAATGGTGGAAGAAAGTTTTTTTCAGCATGGTCTTTAATTGATCGATTTCACTTCCATATTGAGATAGTGGAGGCATTGATTATGATGGCCGGAAACCATCGACATCCTCCCTTCCACGTGCTCCAACTCCAAAGCATAGCATGGAGAGACTGCCTGAGAGAAAGGAGCAAATTTGTATAGTTTGTTCTCCTCAGTTGAAAAGGCGAAAAAGGACCCGCTATCACTGCATCGTCTGCAAGAAGGGAGTATGCCCTGGAGAATGCTGGGAGCAACATGTAAATAGCTAATATATTATATATTATATTTTATTTTTGTTCATTTTATTATACATTTTATATATACCTCTCATTTTTCAAAAAAATTTTTTCTTAATGTAAATATTTAAAATTTTGCATTGTTTTTATATCAAATTTAGGATTTTATATAATCTTTGATGTATATTCAATCATTTCTCAATAATAAATTATTAAAATATTGTAATTTTAGAAGCGTTTTATTAAAATATACCAGCACAACAGATTGATCAATTATATGACGCAAGCTTCAGTGAGCATGCGCAGTAGAAGTGCGCAATGATAGGGTTAATAATGGATGGAATAAACTTTTTTAAAAAAAGGTAGACAAATCAAGAGATGAGGTCACTCACTAAACAACAATGTGTGTGCAGAAACAAAGGGGAAGAAGAAACCTAAGAAGCCCAAGGCCAAAAAAGGTGAGTTACTGTCTTGTATTGGAATACAGTTAAACCTGTCGCCCCCTCTTGGGACTCACCAAAATAGAGTGCTATAGAGAGGGGGTGCTATAGACAAGTCACTTTTAATGTTAATCGCATCATACTATGTATTTAAAGTCAGGCCCTATAGAGAGGGAGGCGCTATTTAGAGGTGGCGCTATAGACAGGTTTAACTGTATATTGTTTTCTAAATACACATTTTATATACATGTCATAGTATTTGGAAATATATAAATAAAATGGCTTGTGTGGGAGAACAAGGGAAGATAGCCGGGTTAACACACTACTTGTTTATTATATTAGGTCTTATCACCTTGTATTGGTAATATAATGTTTTTTTTTTTGCTTATCCCTAGTACATGTAGTACAGGCCATGATAATCATGGTGGGTAGAAGAAGGTGACTGCTTTTACTGTAAGTGCACCACATGTCTACACACGTGAAAAGCAGTTCGACTTACAAATGTGCCAGAGCCCCGTTTGGTTACTGGCACTGGTTGGTGGAGTTGGACTTTTGCAAGAATAGGGGGACATTGGAGCATTTTTTTAAATCAGAAAAAGTGCCCAATGCAGGAATTGAACCCGGGTCGTAGCGGTTATAAACCAACGGTTTATACCAGCCTTCCACTGACCCCCCCCCCCCCCCCGTAATATAATGTAGACTTGTAAGGCAGGGGTCGGTGGAAGGATGGTCTAAACCGTTAGTTTTTGACCGCTACAACCCGGGTTCGATTCCCGCATTGGGCACTTTTTTTCTGATAAAAAAAAAAAAATGCTCCAATGGCCTCCAATTCTTGCAAAAGTCCAATCCCACCAGCGAATGTAAGTAACCAAACGGGGCTCTGGCACATTTGTAAATGCAAAGTCAAACTGCTTTTCACATGTGTCAACATGTGGTGTATTTACAGTAAAAGCAGTCACCTTCTTCTACCCACCATGATTATCATGGCCTGTACCACGTGTACTAGAAATGAGCAAGAAGACTGTAAAGGGTCTCCATGATGCTGCCGATGGTTGGTTATCCACCCGGCCTTCTAGGCGATGGCAGTCAGTGTTGGCCCCCAGGTGTGGAATGACCTAGCTAAGTACACGGCTTGCGTTAGATGCACTAAACAGGACCTTTGGGAGAGGCCGCTGCTTATCATAAAATAACTCGAGAAGCATTTTTTCAATTTTTTCTTTATTATTCCATTGTATAATTATACAAGGTCATGGAGACTATATTCATTGATCAAATTTACAATCTTGGTAGAGTTGGGGTCCTGTCTTGAGGCTTCCATACATTCCTAGAGTTGGTCTGGTGAGGTCTCTTTGGTCCTGTAGATGGTGCATTGTGGGAAGTCCTCGAGGAGCATGAACTCATGGAATTCATGTAATCTTTAACCTGCAACCCCAAAACACATTATTAACTGTTTTGGCTCATCCATTGATGAGCTCTACACTTCCCCGGCAGACTCCATCAAAAGTCTCAAGCTTTACAAGCTTGATACCTTAGTGTGATTGAGTGGAGATAAGAAAGAAGAAGAAGATGTAATATTTCCACAAGGGGAATAAGAAACAACAACAACAGAACTGTGTTGCTACATCTTTATAAGGATTGGGTGTGAAGATGTGGAGAGTGAGCTCATCCAGGCCTGCCGAACCTTGGACTGGAACAAGGCCGCTGAACACGTGGCCGGTGGTTCTCAGACAGACTTGGACTCCAAGGACTGCAGCACCGGGGACACAGCTCTGCACTTGGCGGCTCAGCACGGCCGCGGGGGACCTGGTCCATCAGCTGATGGAGGCTGGAGCCAACCCTGGTGTCAGGTAACTTCTCTCTACATTGGATGTGTTGGAGCAACTGATGTTGTTTGACAAGTGTTGGAGCCAATAACACATTGGCTGGGAGGTGTTGGAGCAACTGATATTGTTTGACAAGTGTATTGGAGCCAATAACACACTGGCTGGGAGGTGTTGGAGCAACTGATATTGTTTGACAAGTGTATCGGAGCCAATAACACATTGGCTGGGAGGTGTTGGAGCAACTGATGTTGTTTGACAAGTGTATTGGAGCCAATAACACATTGGCTGGGAGGTGTTGGAGCAACTGATATTGTTTGACAAGTGTATTGGAGCCAATAACACATTGGCTGGGAGGTGTTGGAGCAACTGATATTGTTTGACAAGTGTATTGGAGCCAATAACACATTGGCTGGGAGGTGTTGGAGCAACTGATATTGTTTGACAAGTGTATTGGAGCCAATCATTTTTTCCCTCTACCAATTACATACTGTGAAAATTCTAAAAACATTGAATATATATTATTTAAAAAATATATATATTTTTTCTTATCCCTAGTAGACGTGGTACAGGCCATGATAATCATGGTTTTAGAAGTAGGCGACTACTTTTACTGTAAGTGCACCACATGTCTACACATGTGAAAAGTCATTCGAATTTGCACTTACAAATGTGCCAGAGCCCCGTTTGGTTACTTGCACTCGTTGGTGGGGTTGGACTTTTGCAAGAATTAGGGGCCATTGGAGTATTTTTTTTTATCAGAAAAAAGTGCCCAATGCGGGAATCAAACCCGGGTCGTAGCAGTCAAAAACCAACAGTTTAGACCTTCCTTCCACCCACCCCCTATTTACAATATAGAGCTATATGAGATGTTGTCACAGGAACCAGAAGAACCAAGCTCCATATGACACAGCATGTGACAAAGACACCAGAAATGTCTTCCGTAGATTCATGGCTCAGTTCCCTGACAAGTATGACTACAGCCTGGCTAAGGTAGGTGCCATAGTGTACGTGTTCTGCAGAAGTTTGCCTTCAGAACTGCTCTTTAAACTTAATATCATCTCACAAGTGTGTAATGTTTCGGTAATAGCGTTGTTATTATCTTCAGACAAATGTTCTGAATGAATTAGTGTGTGATGTAACAGCGTTGTTACTGTCGCACACTATTTATTTATTTGGTCTTATTACCTTGTGTTTATAATCTATAATCCAAATTGTGCCTTATCATTTCATTTATAAATTAGTTATGTTATAAGGTGTAAAATTTGAATTTTTATTTATTTATTTTTTTGCTTATCCCTAGTACACGTGGTACAGACCATGATAATCATGGTGAGTAGTTAGTGACTGCTTTTTACTGTAAGCGCACCACATGTCTACACATGTGAAAGCAGTTCGACTTTGCACTTACAAATGTTCCAGAGCCCTGTTTGGTTACTTGCACTCGCTGGTGGGGTTGGACTTTTGCAAGACGTAACTCTCTGTTTCAGACCTCAGCAATCTCCAGGAATACGGAGGAGCTGCGTCTGTACTCATGTTAGAGTCAGCAGCAAAGGCTTCCATGTTAGGAATGGCCTCAAATTACAGGCAAAGTCAGACTTTCACCTAAGTGTGCCTGGATCATGGTGCCATGATCAATGAAAGCTGCACCCCTACACCCTATTCCATTGGAATTTGTGTAATCATTACACAAGGGGATAAGAAACACACTTTTGCAAGAATCGGGGGGCCATTGGAGCATTTTTTTTTTAAACAGAAAAAGTGTCCAATGCGGGGATCGAACCCGGGTCGTAGTGGAATTTGAATTATAGATTTGAACTAACTACCAGGTAATAAGACCAAATCCAAATAAATAGTGTGTGATGTTTCAGTAACAGCATTGTTACCATTATCATACATTCATTAGTTTTGTCTGAAGAGGGTAACAATGCTCTTACCCTCACACACTATTTATTCATTTGATTGCCTTGTAGTTGTGTTAGAGTTTATCTACAACTTGTCTAGGTGTATTTAGGCTGAGATCATCAGCACTCTTGGTGGCTCTACAAACTTGCACAATCAGCGACAAAACCATTAAAAACTTTGTAAAAATCTGAACGTCCAGTTGATTATCATGTTTTTGATAACTGCTATGTGGATGTTAATAGGTCTCCTCACTGAAGTAATCACTGTAAATTCTAGACAATTTGACAATTAAATAATTTTTTTGACATCTTGTCAATACATGCAAAAGTCCACAGTCTTCACTATTTAAAAAAAGATAATTATATGTATGTATGATATTATGTACAAAGAATATGGCGCCTCTACCACCGCTACAGAGTTTGGTGGAGAATCTCCAGTGGGTCTCCAGCGACACCATGTATTTCACTGGAGATCTAGAGAGGGCAGCTCTATGATGCATTAGCTTGCCTTCTGTTATAAGAAATTTAGCTATCTTTGATGTATTTGATTCTTTTTGAAATAAGACAATTTTCTACTGTACTTACTGCAATGATAAAATAATGGGAGGGTTCTCCTGTTATTTTATCATTGCAGTAAGTACAGTAGATTCTACAGGTAAATTGTCTTATTTCAAAAAGAATCAAATACATCAAAGATAGCTAAATTTCTTATGTTGTTGTTCCTCATCCCCTTGTGTAAACATTACACAAATTCCATTAGTTCAGATCTCATGGAATGGGGTGTAGGGGTGCAGCTTAGGTTGATCATGGCACCATGATCTAGGCACACTTTGGTGAAAGTCTGACTTTGCCTGTAGTTTGAGGCTGTTCCTAACATGGAAACAGACACCTTTGCTACCAACTCTAACATAAGTACAGACACAGCTCCTCTGTATCCTTGGAGTGGGACCCTTGCTGAGGTCTATGAACTGGGTCAGTTGAACTCAGGATTTTTAAAGAGGTCTTTCTCCTCTTCTAACAATGCTGCTGTTGATCCGCGACTGTTTATTCGTAATAAATTTATTATGGTGCAGCTATATGTTACATGTGTACACAGATCCCCTTACTGAACACCATGAGAATATGAGAGTTATATCTGACCACCTGTGTGTACACAGCAGTGAGAGCTATACACATATGTGTGCCCAGATCCCCCCTCCTCTGACTGAAGAACAGGAGAGGCTGAAGAGTGAGAGGAATGCTGAGAGGAACAGGGAAAAGAAAAAGAAACAAAAGGTAACCATATATATAAAATGTCATATATATGTAGTAATAGATGTCAATATTCACTATATTTTCATATGTACCATAATTATAGTGTTCCAGTCCCAAATGTATATAAAATTAAATACGCCAGCTTGACGATCATGTAATCTCAAACAAGACAATATAAAGTTAAAGAGAGTCAGCCAGTGACCCAGGCAAGGCAAGGTCCAGTTCATCCAGATTACATCAGTCAATGGGAAATTTCCTAAATTGTCACGTGGACCCTTCCCGGGGATCTTCCACAAGTCATTAGTGAGTTTTACGACCAGCTGCTGGACAACCCACATCTCATATCCTGGATCTTTCCCGTGTTGTTGGTCTACTTGTGTTTGCCACCCCAACCATTGTTCCCCTTTATTCAGCACCTAGGTTTTCTTAGTTCTATTTATATGTTCATCAGGGCTTTTATTATCTTCTCCCACTTTATATTTAGAAATGGGTTTTGATCCACTTAAGAAACTTTCCACTCTTCTTAAAGTACCCTTGACTGATGGCAAACTATCAGTATGGATCCATGAAAATCATTTTGGGTAATAAAATTATCTATTCAGTGTGTGGTTTATCACTGTTCACTTCCAAGGTGGCAAAGACCGCTGGTCTTTGGTCACTCCACTACTAAGAAAGTTTGGAATAAATGTCACTGGCCATGACATCAGTTATTAGAAAGATATTATGTGACAAGGGGTAATTTTGTCCTAAAAATGAGTTAAATCTGTTTTATCTCTATTTACCAACTCAGCCATCCCCACCACCAACAGCCTCACCCATTGGAACAAGTTGAAGAGTTACTGTGATGGTCAGACAGACTATTTCTCTCCACTAGATAGTGTTTTATCATCACTGACCTGAATGCAACAAATGAAAACATTAAGATGCGAATGTTTCTTTTTACAAATCATTCAAACTTCTACTGTCCTAACTGCGATGAAAAAATATTGGGAGGGCTTGGCTCATCAGTGGTGAACCCTCCCAGCAGTTTCGCCAATTTAATCTACCAGGACACTTCCTTAGAGCTCTAATACTGTATTGGATCATTCTGCTTTTATATGCTACACTGAAGGGTGGAATTTTAGAAATGGTATTTAAGTAAACTATGGACATAAGCTTTTAGGACAGTAGAATTACATATAAATATTTGCATCGAGCAATGCTCTTCCGCAAACAACAAGGACAAGGCCAGTTAGGCATATATATATACAAAACAATAATGCGCCATCTATTTATAACAAATGAAAACATTAAGATGCGAATGTTTCTTTTCACAAATAAATCAAACTGATCTGGATGGTTGTTTCAGCTGAAGAAATCAGAGGAAGAACAGTGCAAGGCCTTCCTAGCACTGGCTGACAGTGAGAAGGTAAGTGTGTCCTGACAGTGGTCCCACAGTGAAATACTCCAAGCTATCAGGGAACTGCCATTTGTGCAGACTTGTGGTGCACAATATTATTTTAATGTTTAACAGATCTAGTTATATAATGTGAGCACCTATAGCTTTATCTTTATTGGATTAATTCTTTTTGGGTACTAATGGTGTTATTGCTGGTTCTAGCTGTATTTCGCTATGTCTTTCTCATGTATTGTCTTAGGAGTGGGTGTCTCTCACTTGGTGTTGAGTGCAAGTTACCAACCATTTGTTTCCTTACAACCTTTTTACATATTTCTTCAGACTTTATGGCCTCAAGTCTGGTGTGTGTTGTTGCCACAGGTTGTGCAGAACTTGGCCCATGTGGAGAAAAGACACAAGGACCTGGTGAGGTGAGTGGTATTGTAGCGGGACGGAGGTTCTGTCAAAGGCTGGGTTAGAATAATCTCTAAACATCTCCATCCAGCTGTGGAACAACAGAATGTTAACAGAGGTGGTATAACTCAGACACTTGTTTATAATGCACCTCCTTGTGATTTGTAAAAACATTTTGAAAACACTGGGCAAAAAGGTTCCAGTTTCTTGATCTAGAAAGAGACAAGTATTTAAGCCACGAGCTCTTCATCAGGCCAATCATCCAATCCGAACCCATGAAAAGTTTCAGGTTATATAAATACATTTATTATGGTTAAATTATATATATATATATATATATATTATTAAAAAAAAAAGAGATTTATGTTGTTTTGAGATTAATTGCTTGTAGAGGAATTATTGGTCATTTGCTTGATCCCGGAATCCATGAGTATGTGATATTGTTCTGCAGTCGTGGCAATAATTAAATGAAATTAGTTATCAAAAATACCTTCAATTGAGCTAAAGGAATATATAAAAAAAAACAATTTGATAAAAGTAATGCCTGGCTTAAGAATCTAAAAAATGAAAAACTTATTTACATAATGTACAAAAGATTTGAGCCGGCCATCGGGAAACAACAACAATGAGTTTTTATAGGGGAAGTGTGACCTCTGGCGGTCGATTTAGCAGAGTATTTGAATCTATGAAATATAATTTTAAATAAAATAATATTTTAATATAACATATATATGATAAAGCACAATTTGGATAATAGATTATAATAAAAGAAAATAAGACCTAATCCAAATAATTTATTAGTGTGTGACGTTTCGGCAACAACATTGTCACCATCATCAGACAAAAGAATAAAAAAAAAATCAATTTTTTAAAATTCTTTTGTCTGATGATGGTGACAATGTTGTTGCCGAAACGTCACACACTAATAAATTATTTGGATTAGGTCTTATTTTCTTTTATTATAACATATATAATACAATATAATGCGGCTTATGATTGTAAAACGACGTTTAAAAAGTTTTACAGAAAATGTTTCTTTTGAACGAAAAATCGTAATTTATTTTAAAGAGAAATAACGACCATTTCTATCCTTAGGGATGAAGTATGAAAGGATGAATTGTGAAGAGTAATGATAAACAGGAAAATAAAAGTGTCCCTAAGGATAGAAATAGTCATTATTTCTCCTTAAAATAAATTGATTTTTCGTTCAAAAGAAACATTTGTGGTAAAACTTGTCAAACATTGTTTTACATATATATATATGTCATACACCACAAGCAACAGCAGTCATGGGGCCCTGTGGTGTCAGGGTTTCTACATAAAAGACGAGGCAGGCTGGATGGTGCCTAAGAGAGACCAATGACACAGGCAAGGTCCAGGATGGTCTGATATGAGATGTCGGTTGTCCAGCGGCTGGTCGTAAAACTCACTAATGACTTGTGGAAGATCCCCTGGAAGGGTCCACGTGATAATCTAGGAAATTTTCCATTGACTGATGTAATCTGGATGAACTGGATCTTGCCTTGCCTGGGTCACTGGCGGACTCTCTTTAACTTTATTGTCTTATTTGAGATTAAATGATCGTCAAGCTGGCGCTTTGTGTCATCAAAGTTTCTCTTAGATCAATTCCCTGCCATTCAAAGCTACTATCTACCCTTGGTTTCAAATCAGTTTTTCTTCTGGATAAATTCAGAAATTTTCCACTGGAGGAAATATATTGAAAAAATTAAAAGCTACTTCTCTCCTGTTTAAATAGGGGCAGAATTTATGCTCCATCTATTGACTCTCTCCAGCAGATTAGGTCAAAACAGGACCTTTGGGAGAGGCCGCTGCTTATCATAAAATAGCTCGAGGAGCATGAACTCATGGAATTCATGTAATCTTTACACAAGGGGATAAGAAACAACAACATTATGTTTTGGACCTTTGAGAGAGGCTGCTGCTTATCATAAAAACAGCTCGAGGAGCATGAACTCATGGAATTCATGTAATCTTTACACAAGAGGGGATAAGAAACAACAACATTATGTTTTGGACCTTTGGGAGAGGCTGCTGCTTATCATAAAAACAGCTCGAGGAGCATGAACTCATGGAATTCATGTAATCTTTACACAAGAGGGGATAAGAAACAACAACATTATGTTTTGGACCTTTGGGAGAGGCTGCTGCTTATCATAAAAACAGCTCGAGGAGCATGAACTCATGGAATTCATGTAATCTTTACACAAGAGGGGATAAGAAACAACAACATTATGTTTTGGACCTTTGGGAGAGGCTGCTGCTTATCATAAAAACAGCTCGAGGAGCATGAACTCATGGAATTCATGTAATCTTTACACAAGGGGATAAGAAACAACAGCTCGAGGAGCATGGAATTCTTGTAATCCTTATACAAGAAACAACAACATATTAACTGCCAGCTACAAGAGACAACATGTGTGCCGGCAGATGTATCCTCTGTGGCCAGAGACTCAATGGAAACGTTCCGTTTGAATACCAGAACTTTGCCTTCTGCTCCATGAACTGTCTCCGGGTCCACAGGTTCTCCTGACCCCACCTTACTTATTATGTTCTCTAACCTTGTACATAAAAACTGGATTTTAAACATGTGCTACAAAATAAAGTTTATTTTACAAATTTCAATGATGATTCAGAGCATTGTTTTCTCTTTCTTTCTTATCTCCACTCAATCATATCAGGTTATAAGCTTGTAGAGGTTGTTGATGGTGTCTGCTGGGGATGTGTCTTCTTCTTTCTTATCTCCACTCAATCATATCAGGGTATCAAGCTTGTAGAGGTTGTTGATGGTGTCTGCTGGGGATGTGTCTTCTTCTTTCTTATCTCCACTCAATCATATCAGGGTATCAAGCTTGTAGAGGTTGTTGATGGTGTCTGCTGGGGATGTGTCTTCTTCTTTCTTATCTCCACTCAATCATATCAGGGTATCAAGCTTGTAGAGGTTGTTGATGGTGTCTGCTGGGGATGTGTCTTCTTCTTTCTTATCTCCACTCAATCATATCAGGGTATCAAGCTTGTAGAGGTTGTTGATGGTGTCTGCTGGGGATGTGTCTTCTTCTTTCTTATCTCCACTCAATCATATCAGGGTATCAAGCTTGTAGAGGTTGTTGATGGTGTCTGCTGGGGATGTGTCTTCTTCTTTCTTATCTCCACTCAATCATATCAGGGTATCAAGCTTGTAGAGGTTGTTGATGGTGTCTGCTGGGGATGTGTCTTCTTCTTTCTTATCTCCACTCAATCATATCAGGGTATCAAGCTTGTAGAGGTTGTTGATGGTGTCTGCTGGGGAAGAGTAGAGTTCATCAACGGATGAGTCACTACAGTCAATAATGTGTTCTAAGAGACTTGTGTATTTCAACAACATTCAGAGTAAGGGCTACTCTATAGGTTGGGTGGGGGCTTTATAAGATTTCTGGAAGATTAAAGCATATTGTCGCGGAGATAAATAAAGCAAGGGCAAATTTGCGAATAATTAATTTATTATAAAGGTGGGTGTTTAACTTTTAGTTCTCCAATTAAAATATACAAGTATCAGAGTCATCAACAATTCTGTCACCGTTTGCTTTTGGTTCAGTGGTAGGATGCTCGCCTGCCACGCGGGCGCCCCGGGTTCGATTCCCGGCCGATGCATTTTTTTTTTTTACAATTTTTAAAACTCATTTATATTATTAAAATATATGTGCTTTTCCTGTCTATGTACAGATTTATGGTCTATGTACACAAGTATACAAATATGTATACAAGTTATTTGCAAATTGCATTGCAAATTGAGCCAGATCATCTCTTTATAAAAATATCGCTTCTCAGACACAAAGTTTGGAGTGGGAGGTTTCACAAGAATGACATCCACGGCGCCAATTTATAATTGTAACGAATAGTATTTGAATAAAAGCATTTAATTGGGTAAAACCCGGGCGTTGCCCGGGTCATTCAGCTAGTCCTAATATACAAGTATCAGAGTCATCAACAATCAATTCTGTTATCGTTTGCTTTTGTGAATGGAATAAATACCCAAATATGGCCATTTCTTATAAGCATCGGTGGTTCAGTGGTAGAATGCTCGCCTGCCACGCGGGCAGCCCGGGGTCGATTCCCGGCCGATGCATTTTTTTTTTACAATTTTTAAAACTCATTTATATTATTATCCCTATATATATAAAAGTCAGCGTATGTATGTATGTTTGTCAACTATACACGTCCACAATACGTAACTAATCTGACTGAAATTTTAACAGTATATAAAGTAGAATCTGGAAAAACTCTTAGTGAAAATTTCAGGTCTCTATCCCGAATATCCGTCGTGTTATTTGCAAATTTGCTCTTTCGCTCGCGCCTCTAGCAGTGAAAATGGGGGGTAATACCAGCTGACCTAATGTACATGTAAAGTTTGGAGCGGAACGTTTCACAAGAGTGACATCCACGGCTCCAATTTATAATTGTAACAAATAGTATTTGAATAAAAACATTTAATCGGGTAAAACCTGGGCGTTGCCCGGGTCATTCGGCTAGTAAAATTATATACAAGAGGTATTTATAGGGAGAGAGATAACAACTTATCCCAAGGTAAAGATAATAATAATGAGCAGCGTCAGCCACCGTCCCGTTTTCCTTATTTGCCGATAAGATTCCGAGAACCCCTCACACCTGTGGTCCCCCGGGGTCCAGTGATGATTGACAGGTGTCCCATGGAGCTTGTGACCGGAGTTGCAGAGCTACTTGATAATATTTTGAAGAGCTGTGCAGGAAATATTTCCAGTGACGATGGATTACTTGACCTGTTTCGATAGTTTGTGTCCCAGAGAACATGTCAGTACATAGTTTGCTTGTACAGTAGAACCTCCATGAGAGGACACTCGCGCTAAAGAACACCTCTCTACAAAGGATAGTCTTCATCGCAAATTACCATTTTTAATATTTAGCAACTCTCCAGTAAGAGGACACCTCTCTCTAAAGGACACTTTGGCTCTGCAATTAGGTGTCCTTTACAGGGAGGTTCTACTGTATGAGAGAAATTTGATCATTTCCTTGTTTCACTTAGTGTACTGATAGTAGTTGTCACACTGCAGCTTTTATCTGACAATATATTTCTAAGGAAACCTAGAATGGGAGAACATCCATCTCCTCATTAAGCAACTAAACATTGGCAGAGCGCCATCTGTTGGAAAAAATTCCAACTAACAGATATATGAAACTTGTCAAATTGGTGACTAGTTGTCAGAATGAGGGAAAACTGGGATTGTGATATCAGAATTACTACCATCTAATTTGGTGTTTCATTTCTATTTTATAATTATTTACCTTATAATGATAAAAAGATATACACACATATATGAACAAAACTTAAGGAAGTTGTACCTTTTAGCTTGTATGTCGAGATTCAGACAATAACTCTGAAATATATTACAGTGACCTTTATTGAAGACACATGATATAACCAAAGTGTTAACAAAATTGCCTCTGTCTTTTTTAGAAAAAATAGACGACCGACACTTTTAGAAATCCCAGGTATCAGCAGGACTAATATGCAATGTGATCGCCCCTCACTGCCAAGACATACTTGCACCGTCGTCTCATGCTGGAAATAAGGGTTTCCAGAAATTCAATTGGGATTAAAGCCCATTCCTGTTCAAGAGCAGTTGTCCTGGGTGGTTCTTGGTGGGCTCCTCCCCAGATAGCATGTTGTATGGTCTCCATTCTGTACGTGTCCCTACAGATATTGATTAACCAGACTGATTCTGTGTGGAAGCATGTTGTCATCCATAAACATGATATCCAGACCAACAGCCTCCCAGAAACATGGGTTTCTAGGATCTCATCTTTGTATCGCAGGACATTCAGTCCTGCCATCGAACACATGGAGTGGCCATTTGTCATGATCCCTGCCCAGACCATCACATCGCCATAGGCATCCTTTTCTACGATGTTTGAGAGGTGGTAGCGTGTTTCTCTCCAGATGTAAGTGCTTCGGGAATCATTATTTGAGATAAAGTAGAACCTCCCTGTAAAGGACACCTAATTACAGAGCCAAAGTGTCCTTTAGGGAGAGGTGTCCTCTTACCAGAGTTGCTAAATTGTAAAAAAGGTGATTTTACAAATGAAAACTATCCTTTGTGGAGAGGTGTCTTTTAGCGTGAGTGTCCGCTGAAGAGAGGTTCTACTGTATAAGAAATATACTTCGTTCACACATATAAGTCTACTATCCGAATGACCCGGGCAACGCCCGTGTTTTACCCGATTGAATGTTTTTATTCAAATACTATTTGTTACAATTATAAATTGGCGCCTTAAATAAATGCATATATTAGTTAATAACTATAGCCTATGTGCTTTATCTGTCTATGTACTGTTGGCTTCCGTAGGCGTCTCTTACTGGGAAAAAGAAAGAGAGGATTCCATTTGGTTATTAACTAATATATGCATTTATTTAAGGAGCGACCCGCTCCAACACAATGGTTACAAAAACGATAAAGTGAGTGGGGGGGGGGGGGGGGGGGGCAAAGGTGGTGTGATCGTAGCCGACCAATAGGAGGGCGCCATTCCAAAAAAAAAGCAAACGGTGACAGAGATGACTGATGAAGAATGACGCTCGTAACAGTATTAAGTCTATATATATATATTACAAATTTCAAAATTCAGGTAGGTGTCTCTCAGAAACCTTGCGTGATATAAAAAACGAATGGTATATTTGGAATCAGCACAAAAAGTTACATTAAAATAAAATTCTGTTTCTTTTGGGACAATAACAAACATATTTTAGCTAACCAATGTAATGTAATAAGGTTTAAGCAAAAATACTTACATAACATTGTTTGCATTTATTACTGTGTTTATCCCAATACTAAGGTTGTCACGCAAAAACCATGGGCGATGGAAACTTTCTGATTAGAATTTTGAGTTCAGCATGAAAAGTTCCACTAGAAACACCAATCAGGATTTTATTGAGGGAAATGTTTTGTTGAGTAGTGTTATAGATAAGATTAAAGAGAAGAGGGTAAAAAATCAAGGTTACAACAGGATAATACTAAACATTAGAAAGACTGTGGTTGTTCAAATACAATGCATCAACATATAAATGAATTCCTATCACTGACGTCTATTCTGCTATTAAGAGAAACAATAGTATTATTTAGCGTAGTAGAGGATGACTAGTACGAATAATTTATGAAAAAGACATCTCCTTATCGTGCAACTGAAAGTTGCTGATGGCTTGCGCCATCTATCGGAATAAATATTAACTATTCTCGTTGATTTCTAATTATTCCAGAATTGGCCAAATACCCATTCTTTGATTAACCAAGAAAAGCTAACCACGGACGCGTTTCGGGCTGTTGGCCCTCGTCAGCGTGGTGCAAGCTGTACCTAAACGACTAAAAAAAAAAAAAAACTGGTCCTTCAGGCATCTTGAAAAATCATGAAACGGGTAGTTAAGGCCAGGTTGTAGTACGAATGGAAGTGAGGTTGTTTCAGGTCTCTTACTGAAGTCGTCTTACGTCCTTCACAGCTTGAAATTGTCTCCACGTGTTCCTCGATATCTGAATTTAAAGGCAACTGTATCGCACCAAAAGCAATAATTACACAAAATCCGGGCCAACAGCCTCCCGAAAAACCAGACATGAGGTTCTAGGATCTCGTCCCTGTATCACTGGGCATTTTCAGAGTCCTGCTGTTGAAAACAGCATGTCATGATTCCTGCCCAGACCATCACACCGCCATAAACATCCTTTTCTACGATGTTTGAGAGGTGGTGGCGTGTGTCTCTCCAGATGTAGGAGCGTAGGGAATCATTATTTGAAATATATTTTGTTCACATATATGTGTTTTGTTACAAAGTGATAAATAGAACGGATCAAATACAGAAATATCGTCTTAACAGATCTTCCAAATGGACTTACTACAGGCCTTTAGAGCAACTCAACAATCTGTGAGGCACATGTTGACATTAGCACAAGAATGAATAAACCTATCTAGACAATAAAACTGATGTAACGGACAACTCTGATGATTACCAAAAGTCGACAAAAGAAACACACGGCTGTAAACATGGCGACTACATAGCAATCATTGGTGACTAGACATGTCTTTCAATAGGCTGCGAGATAATTTGAAAGATCGGCGTTCTTTTTAATCAAAGCTTTGTTCAGGGCTTGCGTGCTATGCTTTATATCCCCACATTTTGATTTAAAAATGGAATTTTCCAACTCTCCTCGCCGATTATTCCAGGAGAATTAGAACACGCTTTAGAATTCAAAAGTGCATTGATTATTCATATTTCAAATTTAATCATCTGTGTAACTATGAGATCGAAATCTAGTTATAGTGCTGATCCTCCACTTCAGCTCCTATTTCTGTTTTATAACATATTACATACTGATTTAAAAATATTGCTTTGTGTCAGTCACATTCAATTTTATCATTATTATTTTTATCAACAAGGTATACCTTTATCAAAATACGAAACTATTATAGACCCTTATGATTCTTTTAAAAATAAAACAATTTCTACTGCCCTTATAGAAATTGTTTTATTTTTAAAAGAATCATAAGGGTCTATAATAGTTTCGTATTTTGGTAACAGATGGCGCGCTAATGCACCATAATATAAAGGTATACCTTTCTTTAAAAACCTTTCTCGTTAAACGAGCCACTTTCTTGTTTTCCTCTTACATTTATACGCCAACTAAACGACGGGTTATACCAGTTATAACATTCCTATATAGCAAACGATGTATAGCTACCTTCCAGACAGATGCTGAATGCCACTTCCACCTCAAAATAAGTAAAACAACACATTCTCAGCGCACTGAACTTGACGAATAAGAGTCGGTGGACGAGTAGGTAAAACCCTCGATTCCCGACAGCCATGAACTGGGATCGATTCCCGCGTTGGACACTTTGTTTTAATATGTAAATAACCTTCATAAATATTATCCATTAAAAATAAATAAAGCATATCCTGACCAGGAGCACATATTCTTTACAGAAGGCACTTGATAAATCAAGAAATTGGGTTAGCCAAATATCAGGGAACAGGCTAAATCAATGTTTAGTTGATTTCTGTTCCACCAGATGGCGCTCTGCCTTCTTTAAAGCACATGTGCTCCTGGTCAGGATATGCTTTCTTTATTTTTAATATCAACACCTGACCCACTTCTTTTTCTATTGTTTTTTTCATAGTATTCATTGTTGCAAATATCATAGGCTAGGTTGCTCTTTTTGAGCGGCACCTAGTAAAGGTATTTTGGAACAATACACTGACAGCGACGTACATAAAGCAAGCCAACCCATTTTACATCGACAACTTTTTGTCAAGATTGGTTTTTTGGATGGGTCCTGGTTGATGGTATCTTTTTCGTCCTTAACTAGTGAATACCTTTTAACTAGTGAATACATTTTGTGGATACCTTTTAACACTAGAGAATATCTTTTAGAGTTACGGACGAATAGGATGCTATTAAACAGAGACTTGGGTTGACTTGCCTTTTGTATGCATCTGTCAAGTTCAGTACTGGCAGGCCGAGAATGCGCCGAGTACTGAGCAAAATGCAGCGCATTATTCATTCATAAGAACGATCTTGTAGTACCATCACCTAACCGACGTTGGTCACCTGCTAGCTATCGCTTCCTTTTTGGCCGCTAACCTTTATACATACAGCTGTCTACGAAGACCTATCCAGGGTGACATCCAGGGTGTAG
>CP092881.1:73222720-73287292 GCA_030710605.1 Cordylochernes scorpioides
ATCAAGCTTGTATAGCCGAGACTTTTGATGGTGTCTGCTGGGGATGAGTAGAGCTCATCAATGGATGAGTCAATACAGTCAATAATGTGGTTTGGGGTTGCAGGTTGGCACTTAGTACATAGTGGGAAAACCTTGCAACCATTCTGTCATAGTCTGTAGATTATCGTTTTCTTGGGAGGACAGAACCGATGCTTGTCCCCAGTATCCGCAAGTTATCATATATTTGTCTTCTTCTTTCTTATCTCCACTCAATCATATCAGGGTGTTGATGGTGTCTGCTGGGGATGAGTAGAGCTCATCAATGGATGAGTTAATACAGTCAATAATGTGTTTTGGGGTTGCAGGTTGAGAATTGCATTTAGTACATAGTGGGAAAACCTTGCAACCATTCTGGAAAGTCATTGTCCATAGATGACCAGACTTAAGTCTGGAAATCAAAGACTGTTGTTTTCTTGGGAGGACAGAACCGATGCTTGTCCCCAGTATCCACAAGTTATCATATATTTGTCTTCTTCTTTCTTATCTCCACTCAATCATATCAGGGTGTCAAGCTTGTAAAGCTTGTTGATGGTGTCTGCTGGGGATGTGTCTTCTTTCTTATCTCCACTCAATCATATCAGGGTGTCAAGCTTGTTGATGGTGTCTGCTGGGGATGTGTCTTCTTTCTTATCTCCACTCAATCATATCAGGGTGTCAATTTGTAAAGCTTGTTGATGGTGTCTGCTGGGGATGTGTCTTCTTTTTTATCTCCACTCAATCATATCAGGGTGTCAAGCTTGTTGATGGTGTCTGCTGGGGATGTGTCTTCTTTCTTATCTCCACTCAATCATATCAGGGTGTCAAGCTTGTTAATGGTGTCTGCTGGGGATGTGTTTTCTTTCTTATCTCCACTCAATCATATCAGGGTGTCAATTTGTAAAGCTTGTTGATGGTGTCTGCTGGGGATATGTCTTCTTTCTTATCTCCACTCAATCATATCAGGGTATCAAGCTTGTTGATGGTGTCTGCTGGGAATGAATAGAGCTCATCAATGTGGAGCATGTGTGTATGGTGCTGGAAAACCAAGCTACAGTCACTGCCAAGTGATACACATTGGATTGCCTTCCTAAAGTTTTTCAAGCTCTCAAAAAAGTTATGCCCACGTTCAAGAGCAAACACAGGCTCTTTCACGATGACAATGCTCCAGCTCCTTGTTCCAAGGTCTGCACTGATTTGGCATATACTTGGCCTACAGACTTCTAGCTTTGTGCTGTTCCTTCACAGGAAGAACAGGCTAAATGGTAGACTGTTGTTCTGTGAGATGATGAGTTTCTGAGAGCAATGGAGGATGAATATGCCCCTGCTCACTAAAGAAACATGGAGAAGTTGGTTGGATGATAGTTTTTATATATTTTTCACACTTCCTAATATGATAAAGCACAATTTGGATTATAAATTATAAACACAAGATAATTAGATCAAATCCAAATAAATCAATAGTGTGTGATGTTTCAGTAACAAAATGTAAGTCACACACTATTTGGATTTGGTGTTGTTGTTTCTTATCCCCTTGTGTAAAGATTACACAAATTCCATGAGTTCATGCTCCTCAAGCTTATTTATGATAAGCAGTGGCCTCTCCCAAAGGTCCTGTTTATTGCATATAATGCAAGCCAAAATGTGTTTTGGAGCTGCAGGTGCCAAGCTACATTTTGGGCAAGTGGGGTAGATTTTGTTATTATTTTCTATCTTCAATGGCTTGAGATGGCCTGTTCTGAATCTTGTTAGTGTTGTTTGATGCTGTCTATTTCTGAGGTTCAGAGCTCCTCCTGGGTTCACTCCACTTCGAGGTCTGGGTAGCCATTACTGCTCCAAGGATGTACCAACTGTGCTTAGGTGGGATCCTCCAGTTCTTGTTTATTTTTGTTTTGGCTACTGTTTCTATTTCTTTAAAAGTAAGTTTATTTTTCTGGTGGTGTTATTACCTTGTGTCTACAGGTACACTCTATGTAAATAAGATGTGTGTGGCTCCAGGGGAGGAGAGTCCCCCCACCACCTCCGACAGCGAGGAGGAGGAGGAGCAGCCCAGGCCACTACAGAGGAACCACAGACATGCCAAGATCTTCCTGATGAACCAGCACCAGAATGTGATCAGTCTCTACCAGGCCACCGTGTACGGCAGGAATGTACGTGTTCAACATCTCTATTGTAGACCCTTGTATCTACCAGGCCACTGTGTACGGCAGGAATGTAGGTCTTCAACATCTCTCTATTGTAGGCTCTTGTAGAATTCATTCTTTGCTGCCATGTCTTGAGCAGAAGTCAAATCTCAAGGTAATAAGACCAAATAAATAAATAGTGTGGGACATTTCGGTAACACACACACACAGACAGTTTTATTAATACCACAAGTCTTATACAGATTGACCACAAGAAGGAAGCATAGATGGAGCTCCTATACTCCAGGCAGCACAGAACACAACAGCCTCCAGGTCCGACACATGTCCAGTGGCCATAGGCCATTTCAGTAACAGCATTGTTACCATCTTCAGACAAAAGTACTGAATGAGAAAATAGAGAAAATATGGTTTTACGGGCTACTAACCAAAGTGTAAAATGAAAAATATATATCAGAACATGTTGACGTGACAATGTCTTAAATTAGGTTGCGGCTGGGAGTCACTTATGAAAAAGTGTAACGCCCGGTAACGTTACGATGAGTCACCGAACGAGAGTGCTGCGCGCGCAGCTGCGCGCTAGAGAATTAGGCGCATTGAATCGGTGCATGCTTGTCTCTGTCTTTGTCTTTCTCGAACCTTCTTGGCGTTGGAAAAACAAGAAAGCGTCATAATACAAGTTCACACGTGTGGTTAAAGTATCGTCAGCTGTGTCTGTAGTGAAAATGTGGAGTGCTTAGATTCGTCATTTACAACAACTACAACAATAAAGGTAAATAATTGTACACTGATATTTCATTATCGTAAACTATGATTGATTGATTAATTGTTAGATTGACACAAAAGTTGAGAAACTGAGTTTATAGGTTATGTCATACTATTGATAAATGTTGATAGTGTTAAGTAAATTATTAGTTTAAAATTAATTAATTAATTAATTATTATTTTACAAATTTTAAATAGTTTCAAATTTATTTAGCAAAAATTTGAACCTTCGATCTGAATAAATGTTTTGATTTTCGAATTGATTATTTAAAATTACAAATATTAAGAAAAAGTGGCAGATATAAGAAAACTTTATTTAAACTGTGTTGAGCAAGAATTTTAACATCTAATATTGATTCTTTAAAATTAAAAATTCATCCATTCAATTTCAAATGTTCAACAGGAATCACCACTCTCAAAACAATGGAAACGGTGCCTTCAACTTCCAGTACTTCAATGGTGGAAACGACTCACAGACTACTCGAGATATTCGCAATGAATACTTACGACTTCGTGGACACACTCTAGACACAATTACCAAACAAGCCGTAAAATTCTGTGACGACGCAACCGACGCTGGACAACTTATTGTAACGAACATCAACTGTCAAAGTTTAAGTGCCCATGCCGCGGACATTGAAACAGATACAGTGATACCACGATCAGACTATTTAGTATTGACTGAAACGTGGATGCGCGACACTTGTGAACCAACTCCAATCAAGGGTTATGAGTGCGTATCCAGGGAAAATAATCGACCAAACTCAGATACCAACGCGGCTGGTGGAGTGGCGATCTATCGTAAATTATCATCAACATCTACGGCGGAAGTGTTCCAAGTTGCGATTACAGACGTAACTAGTGTCATTAAAACCAAGGGTGACATGTGCATGACTGAAGTTACTTGCTTCGCCGCTAATACTAGCTTCAAGTTTATACTCGGTGCTGTATATATTCATCCAGGAGCTAGTATGCAGGATATTGGAATGTTACTATGGCAAGGACTCGGTCCGTACATTCACAACAGCCAGTACGTGCCACCGTTCGTGCAAATTGATTCTAGTATACCGATTCTTCTGTGTGGTGATTTTAACAAAACGTAAAGCCTGACAACTCGTTTCTTAATTTCATGAAAAATACGTATAATCTTGATTGCGTATCAAACGTTTCTAAGTCAACTACGTTAAAAGGAACAACTATCGACTTGACTTTCGCAAGACACATTACAGCAGAAACACTTCCTTTCATTTCATATTTCTCCTATCATCGTCCTATCCTCAACAAAATCACTCAAATAGGAATTAGTTAAGTTTAAGTTTACATGTACAATGTTTTAGTAAACAAAATATATTTCTATAGTTAAAATTTGTGCAATTCTTATTTTCATTCAATTCCTTGTTCCTATTGTGCAATTTAATTATATTCATATCAATAAATATTCTACCGTTGTCACGTAAAATCTTCGCCCGTAAAACCGACTTTACAGGCAACCATTGTTTTTTTTTAATAAATTAAGGGAAAAGGCATCTCCTTATAGTGCAACTGAAAGTTGCCGATGGCTTGCGCCATCTATCAGAATAAATATCAACTATTCTCGTTGATTTTTAATTATTCCAGAATTGGCAAAATACATTCAGTTGCATGATAAGGAGATGTCTTAATTTATTTACCTTTTCCCAGTACAACTTCACATTTGTGCTTTTTTTACACAGCATGTTTTAAATAGTTACTGTTATCAAGTGTGTAAACAAGATAGCAGATAGGAAGAAGATAGTTTTCTAAGAGAACACTTAAAATTAGAAGTAGAAAAAACCCTCTCTCTTTTATTAGATATAATTAAAATCATATCTGTAATATCATTAATCATCTAAAATGTTTCTTTCTTATTATCATTAGAGCTTCCAGTCTTAATGACAGATGCACCATATCATGATGGATGTCAAATCTCCTTTGATGAGATCTACTCATCCCCAGCAGACATCATCGGAAATCTAAAGTTCTACAGGCTTGATACCCTGATATGATTGAGTAGAGATAAAAAAAAAGAAGATACTTTAAACATTTTAAATAATTAAACCTTTAAAAATAACCAGATACTATATACAGTAAAACCTCCATGAGATGACACTCCCGCTAGAGGATGCCTCTCTACAAAGGACAGTTTTAATTTGAAAAATTATCATATTTAATATTTAGCAACTCTCTGGTAAGAGGACACCTCTCTCTAAAGGACACTTTGGCTCTGTAACTAGTCTCCTTTACAGGGAGGTAGTTCTACTGTTTAAACTGAACTTCTTCTTTCTTATCTCCACACTGGGTGAAGTAGAATGTCATTAAGACTGGGAGCACTACTCAGTGGCAGGCCGACTTAGCTCAAAAAGAAATGGTCGCCTCTGACATGAGGAACAGACACCATGTGTAAGACGCTTCTAACATGGAGTACAAACGCTGCTCATCCTGTATCCCTGGATCAGAAGCCCTTACAGGGTACTATCAGCCGGGCCAGATGAGCCCAGGTTTTTTAGTGAGCTTGTTACTGCTCCCCCTCCTTCTTTTTCATCCGGGCTTGGGACCGGCAAAGATGGAGTTATATATATAGAGTATAAACTGATGGATCACAATAAGCATTCACAAATGTATTGGTTCCTGTGTGGCGGCAGAATGTGCCTCAGACCATCCCAGAGCTGCTGTACATGGTGAGCTGTCTGCCCAGTCAGCTCCGCTGGGCTGTCATCCTGATGGGAGGCGGCCATTTTGCTGCCGCCATCTTTAACAGGTACTTGGGAGACTGCTATTTAGAACTTTTTTGCACACATATTCCTTTTTTCAATGCAGCATTAAAAATTATGTGGCTTCCTTTAAAAAAAAAAAAGTTTTAACAAATGTAAAAGTCAATGACAAAAAAAAAAATTGAAATACTTTTATTTTTGCCACAATCTTTGTGGCAGTTTATAATTGTCGACAATAGATGAATTAATATGTAAATATTGCTGTACTATTGACTAGGAGCCAATAAAGATGTTTTAAATTTTTCCACCTCTCTCTGTGTGTGTGGAAGAATCGCAAGGTTTGAAAGCTTATGGTTTATTGTTGGTTTAAAAGAAATGTTTCTCCATTTTCTTGGATTTTTTTACTATAAATCTTTTTAACCTAGTTGTGGATAAAACATAAATAAATCTAATGTGTATGGAAGCCTGTGAGATATTTGTCCCTTCGGTTCAAAATCACTTTATTAGGTACCGCTCAACAAGAACAACCTAGTTCATGATAATTGAAACAGTGAATAATATGTGAAGGTTATTCACATATTAAACAAAATGTTAACGTAGGATTCAATCCCGGTTCATGGCTGTCGGGAATCGAGGGTGTTACCTACTTGTCCACTGACTTTTATTGATATTTGTCCCACCTACTATTGTTGCTATAGTACAAACATTGAAGCTGTTGAAATGGTATTAGTTGGAGTTAAGATAAACACAAGGTATTAAGACCAAATCCAAATAAATAAATTACCGAAACTTCACACACTATTTATTTATTTGGATTTGGCCTTATTACCTTGTGTTTATAATCTACTAGCCGAATGACCCGGGCAACGCCCGTGTTTTACCCGATTGAATGTTTTGATTCAAATACTATCTGTTACAATTATAAATTGGCGCCTTAAATAAATGCATATATTAGTTAATAACTATAGCCTATGTGCTTTATCTGTCTATGTTCTGTTGGCTTCCGTAGGCGTCTCATACTGGGAAAAAGAAAGAGAGGATTCCATTTAGTTATTAACTAATATATGCATTTATTTAAGGAGCGACCCGCTCCAACACAATAGTTACAAAAACGAAGAAGCGAGTGGGGGGGGGGGGGCAAAGGTGGCGTGATCGTAGCCAACCAATAGGAGGGCGCCATTCCAAAAAAAAAGCAAACCGTGACAGAGATGATTAGGAGATGAAGAATGACGCTCGTAACTGTATATAGAATAATCCAAAATTGTGCCTTATCATTTGGAGTTATGATAACTTTTGAGAGATGCACAGTTTGGGGCCTAGTTGGAACCAACAAGACAGAATCCTGGTGAACAAATTTGTTGCAATGGTTCAGTATTGTTTCCATCATCTGACACTGTACTATTGTTGTTGATGGGAACAACGCTGCTAGGAAACATTGTTTACACTATAAAGGTCATCACTTCTCCTGTTAAAATAAATGTCAAAGCTAGATGTTGACTGTCACCACAAACTAGCGACCTTAGGTTGGTGACAAAGCCACAACACCAGCAAACTGAAAGATATTGATCTATAAAGGTCACCTCTCCTGTTAAAATTTCCATCTATTTTTTGGCCATAGATTTGGCCCAGCCAATTTGCCAGCTGAACACCTCTTTGGTAGATTGTGATGCAATTCTATTGGATCCTTTGTGGATCTCATGGAATAAAGTCCGCCCAGGACTGAAAATGACCATTATCCTGAAACCATGGTCTCCAGGTGAACATTTCTCAGTTTACCAAAGCTGGTGTTGTGGCTTTGTCATCGACCCAAGGCCACAAGTTTGCGGCGACAGTCAATAGATGAAGTCTAGAGTTTTGTTGTTTATTTTGACTTTTATCTTCATAGACCAATATCCTCCTGGCAAAATGTCCATCAATAGTTTCATCCTGTTACACTGAGGTACATGGTGTGACAGGGGGGAGGTGGAGGTCCACAAGACTTTCCACAGGTACACTGTGAGGGCCAAGCAGGGCGGGGGGCAGCGGGCCAAGGACAACCAGAGCGGCCTGTCCCAGCCCAAGTCTGCCGGAGCCAGTCTCCGCAGGAAGAATGAACAGGCCCTGGAGAAAGTAAGTTTCACCTCTACCAGCTCATTTGACAATCCTCTGCTACAATGATGGGGTTTACTAAAGACTGACTGCCACATGGCTAAACTGAAAGTGGAGACTGTTTGGGTTGAAAGCCTCCTCATTGCTGCACATCCTCCTCCAGGGTTCAGCCATGGTCTCTGGTGCAAGAATCTACTGTAGACACTGTATTTATATAAATATGTGAAACAGGGGGTCGAGTGGTCTAAAACATTGGTTTTTGGCCGCTATTATCTGGAATTGAATCTCACATTTGGCAATTTTTTCTGATTAAAAAAAAATCTCTAATGATCTCCCCAATTTTTGCAGAAGTCCGACCCCACAATGAGTGAAAGTAACCAAATGGGGCTCTGCCACACTTGTAAGTGCACCCGTTTTTCACATGTGTAGACATGTGTTGCACTTGTAGTAAAAGCAGTCGCTAACTACCCACCATGATTATCATGGCTGCCTGTACCATGTATATGAGGGATAAATAATAATAATAACAATACTTCTGTGAAACACATTAAAGTAAACTGAATCAGGAATATATCTATGTGATCCCACTAACCCACCCGTGGTGGCCCCAGGAAATCCAAGAGCTGCTCCAGGAGTGGGCAGACAGGCTCAGCCAATGTGACCGCATCTTCCTGCGAGCTGCCGGCCACAACCAGGCTGTGTTCTACTCCGGCCCAACTCCCATCTTTAAAAAGGGAGATCCTCGGATCCGGACCATTCCCTTCTCCACCAAGAAACCCACATTTGCTGAAACCCAGCGAGCTCACAGACTCCTGGCTTCCATTGAAGTCCATCCAAGTGAGTGTCTCTATGTGACATCATCTGAGTCACCCCTACATCTGTCCCCACATGTTTTCTCAGGGAGAGCTGTCCTGAGAGTTCAGTAAAAATGGTAATTTTGGCAATGACAACTGTCCTTTGTAGAGAGGTGTTGGCTAGCGAGAGTGTCCTCTCATGGAGGTTGTTATACTGTATTGGTGATGAAAACTGTCCTTTGTATTGAGGTGTCATCTAGCGAGAGTGTCCTCTCATGGAGGTTGTTATACTGTATTGGTGATGAAAACTGTCCTTTGTATTGAGGTGTTGGCTAGCGAGAGTGTCCTCCCATGGAGGTTGTTATACTGTATTGGTGATGAAAACTGTCCTTTGTATTGAGATGTCATCTAGTGAGAGTGTCCTCTCATGGAGGTTGTTATACTGTATTGGTGATGAAAACTGTCCTTTGTATTGAGGTGTCATCTAGCGAGAGTGTCCTCTCATGGAGGTTGTTATACTGTATTGGTGATGAAAACTGTCCTTTGTATTGAGGTGTCATCTAGCGAGAGTGTCCTCTCATGGAGGTTGTTATACTGTATTGGTGATGAAAACTGTCCTTTGTATTGAGATGTCATCTAGCGAGAGTGTCCTCTCATGGAGGTTGTTATACTGTATTGGTGATGAAAACTGTCCTTTGTATTGAGGTGTCATCTAGCGAGAGTGTCCTCTCATGGAGGTTGTTATACTGTATTGGTGATGAAAACTGTCCTTTGTATTGAGGTGTTGGCTAGCGAGAGTGTCCTCCCATGGAGGTTGTTATACTGTATTGGTGATGAAAACTGTCCTTTGTATTGAGATGTCATCTAGTGAGAGTGTCCTCTCATGGAGGTTGTTCTACCACTAATAAGCCAGGCCCTCCCAATCCAAAAAAAAAAAATCCATAACAGAAAAAGAGGCAATAAAATTTAAAAAAAAAACTAAATTTCATGCTAATAGTTTGAAAGCCAATAACCATTTTTGACCTAACTAGAGTAGATGAGAAATGATACAACTTTCAGGCTTTGGTAGAGCCATCTGAACTCAATATGTCATGTAGATCCCAGAAATAAAGCATATAAGCCCAAAGTTTGCTCACTTCTAAACCAATATTCCACAATATTCCCTAATTTTGTTTTCTCTCTCTTTATTTCTTCTTCTTTTCAGATCTTCAATCTTTTGAATCTTCAAAGGAGGTCTTCTCTGAGCAACCCTTGGAGTCTAAACCAGGTATCTTCTGCTTCATCTTGCCACATTTACAATGGTCTACTAGGTACTATGTACCATCTAAGGCATATAAGCCAATAATGTGCCATTTATAAACAGGAAATAAAAATCTTAAGACACGAATGTTTCTTTTACACATAAAATAAACTTCTACTGTTCATAATGTGATCAAAAAATATTAGGAGGGCATGGCTCATCAGTGGTGAACCCTCCCAGCAGTTTCACCAATTTAATCTTCTTAGAGCTCTAATATGTAATTCTACTGTCCTAAAAGCTTATGTCCATTTCTGATATTCCACCTTTCAGTGTAACATATATAAGCAGAATCGTCCAATACAGTATTAGAGCTCTAAAAGCGATCTGGTAGATTAAATTGGTAAAATCGCTGGGAGGGTTTACCACTGATGAGCCAATCCTTCCCAATATATTTTTATTGCAGTAAAAAAAGTAAAGCTTCCAGGGTTAAGTTTCTTGTTCAACTTTTTATTTTCAAGTTTTCGGACTTGTCAGTCCTTCAACATCACATTGACAAATTGATGACAAATAGCCCTGGGAGCTTTATTTATTTTATAATAGTGTTGACAAAGACATTCTACTTCACCCAGTCATGATGGTTGTCAAGTCTCAAGCTCTACAAGCTTGATACCCTAATATGATTGAGTGGAGATAAAGAAAGAAGAAGATAATTGTATAAATCAGGGAAAACGTTTATTTCTAATAAAATATATAAACATCAAAATTAATAATCTGTTAATAAATACTTTGCTACACAATATATATAGAGACTAACTTTCTGGTAATGTCCCCACAGAGGATGACATCCCTGTCCCACCTAAAGACAACAACACAATTGAAGAAACCCTGGAGACTCCACTGAGTAAGTTCACTCACTCCAGAAATATCAGTTCAGGATTTACAAACTCTCCAGATGGCCTAGAGGAATTCACCACAGAAATAGTTGTTGGGCAGAGCTGACTGCTACAGTCCTCAGGTGGCAGATTGGGGAATGGTGCCATGATCAACGAAAGCTGCACCCCTATACCCCATTCCATGAGATCATTATGGAATTCGTGTAATCTTTACACAAGGAGATAAGAAACAACAACAGGGCACAGGTGGCATATAGGGGAATGGGGCCTTTTCTAAAGATTTTTACTTGTAGAAGGGTCGTTTAAAACCCGAAATCTTCTAAACTGGTTAAAAGTGTAATAAAGAAACCTCAGAGATTTATATTTGATTGATCTAATTGATACAGAGGATTATATTTCTTTTTTTTTTAAACTTATCCTGGATTATAATTTTAATATAGGGGAATGACCTTCAGATATGAAGGCTAGCTGAGAAACAAGCAGAATAACTCTGACAAATAAGCAGTCACGGACCACAACAGCAGCATTGTTAGAAGAAGAGAAAGACTTATTTAAAAATCCTGAGTTCAACTAACCTGGTTGATAGACCTCAGCAAGGGTCCCACTCCAGGGATACGGAGGAGCTGTGTCTGTACTCATGTTAGAGTCGGCAGCAAAGGCTTCCATGTTAGGAACGGCCTCAAATTACAGGCAGAGTCAGAATTTCACCAAAGTGTGCCTGGATCATGGTGCCATGATCAACGAAAGCAGTACCTCTACACACCATTCCATGAGATCAGCTCGAGGAGCATGAACTCATGAAATTCGTGTAATTTTTGCATAAAGGGATAAGAAACAACAACAATAACAGATTAGATCCAATCGGCCTGCCACTGAGTAGTGCTCCCAGTCTTAATGACAAAGGCAGACGCATTCTACTTCACCCAGTCATGATGGTTTTCAAACAGACACCATCAAGGGTCACAACTTGATACCCTGATATGTTTAAGTGGAGATAAGGAAGAAGAAGAAGAGATCAAGTTATGTAACTTACCATGGGATGAGAGGTGGGGATTGCCCTAGGATCCATATTCCCAAGTAATGTTGTGTCCAAGTGGCTTGTCTAAGTACCAGCTCAATAGGTAGCTCCATTAGAAAGGAATCTTGTCTCCCAGCCAACTCCCTGACTGACCACCCTTGTAACAACTGTCCCCAATGTCCTACATGGAGGCTCCAACATTCAATTTGGTATGATGACATGCCATCTTTTATGAGAAATTTAAAATATTTTTTACACATAGGATTCTTTTTTAAATAAAGTTTAATATAAAAGATGTTTAGATCATTGTTTTCTCTCTAGATTAACCCATTCATATCTGCTTGGAACAAGTTAATGACTGAATTTGATGGTCTTGTTGCTTTTTACCTAAAACTTCCAGGTCTAAAGTAGATTTGATAAATGGTTTCATCACACCCATAATTTCACTGCTGACTGTCAACAGGAGCTGTTCCAGAGCCTGTATCTGCTGAAACCATTGTGGAAGACAAACCTGAAACCATTGTGGAGGACAAAGCTGAAACCATTGTCGAGGACAAAGCTGAAACTATTGTGGAGGACAAAGCTGAAACCATTGTGGAGGACAAAGTTGAAGCAAAAAAATCAGGTTAGTGACCCTCTTTACAGCTATTCCTTCCAACTCTGTGTGTATGTATGTTGTGTGCTGAGAGAGAAATGTCCTCATCTTTGTTATAAAGCCGAGTTAACCCATTTCTCTGTCTAGGTTTTGCCGTCTCAGTTCTATGTATTCAACACTATTGCTATCCATGTGATTGTCACCATGTGTCCCACTAGTCTGATGCTTTCAATCATTTGTTACAAGCTTTAAAAGTTTGTTGCTGCCAGTCTGTACACATTACAATTTGTAATTTCAAGAACCCAATGAATCTCTGAAAAACTGCGACTTCTTTCCTTTCTTACTAAGTGGTTGAAACCTTCCAGGCCAATCCCAAGCCCAGATGAAAAAGGAGGAGGGAAGCAGTAACAAGCTCACTAAAAAACTTGGGCTCAGCTGGCCCGGCTGATAGTACCCTGTAAGGGCTCCTGATCCAGGGATACAGGATGAGCAGCATTTGTACTCCATGTTAGGAGCAGCTGCACATGGTGTCTGTTCCTCATGTCAGAGACAGCAATTTCATATTGGAGTTAAGTCGCCTGCTACTGAATAGAGCTCCCAATCTTAATGACAGATGCATTGTACTTCACCTAATCATTATGGAGCTCTAAGCTTGATACCCTGATATGATTGAGTGGAGATAAGAAAGAAGAAGGAGAAGGCCTGTGCCTCTCTGGCCAATAACTGGTTGAATATAAAGTTGAAGACATTTGGAGTAATTAAATTGAGGAGTTTATTTGACTCCATTAGGTCCTGGGGTAGGGTCAGGTCCAGTTTGGGTTTGTTTCTTGATTCTCTGGTGGACATCCTAACTCTTGTCTCATCTTTCTGTCTTATCTCTCAAAACATATACAGTAGAACCTCCCTGTAAAGGACAACACCTAATTGCAGAGCCAAAGTGTCCTTTAGGGAGAGGTGTCCTCCTACCAGAGAGTTGCTAAATAGTTAAAAGGCTAATTTTTCAAATGAAAACTGTCCTATGTAGAGAGGTGTCCTCTAGCGCGAGTATCCTCTCATGGAGGTTGTTCTACTGCATTAAAGAAGAATGACCAAGTAGAGACGTATTCATTCCTGTGGTACACAATAGATTGATAAATTGCCTTCTATCGATCAAATGTGTAATAAATAAATTTACTGACAATGTGTTTCTTTTCAATAATTACATCAAATATTATCTCTACAGACCTTACTGCAATGATATAAGTTATTGAATGAGAGGGCTTCAATGTATTTCTTTTCAATAATATCATCAAATATTATCTCTACAGACCTTACTGCAATGATATAAGTTATTGAATGAGAGGGCTTCAATGTGTTTCTTTTCAATAATATCATCAAATATTATCTCTACAGACCTTATTGCAATGATATAAGTTATTGAATGATAGGGCTTCAATGTGTTTCTTTTCAATAATATCATCAAATATTATCTCTACAGACCTTACTGCAATGATATAAGTTATTGTATGAGAGGGCTTGGCTCATCAGTAGGTCTGTAGAGATAATATTTGGTGATAGCCTTGAAAAGAAACACATTACCAGTAAATGTATTTATTAAAAATTTTATAATATGATGCACTAGCGCGCCATCTGTTATGAAAATTCGAAACAGATATTAATAATGGATGGAATAAACTTTTTAAAAAATAGGTAAACAAATCAAACAAGTGATGAGGTCACTCACTATACAACAATGTTTGTGCAGAAACAAAGGGGAAGAAGAAACCTAAGAAGCCAAAGGCCAAAAAAGGTGAGTTACTGTCTTATATCGGAATACAGTTAAACCTGTCTATAGCGTCCCCTCTTGGGACTCACCAAAATAGAGTGCTATAGAGAGGGGGTGCTATAGACAGGTCACTTTTAATGTTAATATCGCATTGTACTACGTATTTAAAGTCAGGCCCTATAGAGAGGGAGGTGCTATTTAGAGGTGGCGCTATAGACAGGTTTAACTGTATATTGTTTTCTAAATACACATTTTATATAGATGTCATAATATTTAGAAATATAGAAATAAAATGGCTTGTGTGGGAGTACAAGGGAAGATAGCCGTGTTAACACACAATGTCACACACTACTTGTTTATTATATTAGGTCGTATCACCTTGTATTGGTAATGTAATGTTTTTTTTTTTTTTGCTTATCCCTAGTACACGTGGTACAGGCCATGATAATCATGGTGGGTAGAAGAAAGCGACTGCTTTTACTGTAAGTGCACCACATGTCTACACTTGTGAAAAGCAGTTCGACTTTGCACTTACAAATAAATATGCCAGAGCCCCGTTTTAGTTACTGGCACTCGTTGGTGGAGTTGGACTTTTGCAAGAATAGGGGGACATTGGAGCATTTTTTTAAATCAGAAAAAAGTGCCCAATGCAGGAATCGAACCCGGGTCGTAGCGGTTGTAAACCAACGGTTTATACCAGCCTTCCACCGACCCCCTTCCCCCCCCCCCCCCATAATATAATGTAGACTTGTAAGGCAGGGGTTGGTGGATGGATGGTCTAAACCGTTAGTTTTCGACCGCTACAACCCGGGTTCGATTCCCGCATTGGGCACTTTTTTTTTCTGATAAAAAAAAAAAATGCTCCAATGGCCTCCAATTCTTGCAAAAGTCCAATCTCACCAGCGAATGCAAGTAACCAAACAGGGCTCTGGCACATTTGTAAATGCAAAGTCGAACTGCTTTTCACATGTGTCAACATGCGGTGCATTTACAGTAAAAGAAGTCGCCTACTTCTACCAACCATGATTATCATGGCCTGTACCACATCTACTAGGGATAGACTTGTAAGGTTGTAGAGCCAGGAGAGAGGTGTACTGTAGAAAATCCTTGTAAAGAACTCACAATGTGTAAAGTGATCCCTACCTTGGCTGTCAGGAGATAACTGTCTTAACACAAAGCAATAACGCGCCATCTATACATATAAAATAAAAGGATTTAAAAGCGCGAATGTTTCTTTTATACATAAAACGAACTTCTACTGTCCTTACTGCGATGAAAAAATATATTGGGAGGGCTTGGCTCATCAGTGGTGAACCCTCCCAGCGGTTTCGCCAATTTAATCCACCAGACCGCTTCTCAGAGCTCTAATACTGTATTGGATCATTCTGCTTTTATATGCTACACTGAAGGATGGAATCTTAGAAATGGTTTACAATGGTTTACTGTCCTATAAGCTTATGTCCATAGTTTACTTGTAAACCATTTCTAAGATTCCATCCTTCAGTGTAGCATATAAAAGCAGAATGATCCAATACAGTATTAGAGCTCTGAGAAGCGGTCTGGTGGATTAAATTGGCGAAACCGCTGGGAGGGTTCACCACTGATGAGCCAAGCCCTCCCAATATATTTTTTCATCGCAGTAAGGACAGTAGAAGTTCGTTTTATGTATAAAAGAAACATTCGCGCTTTTAAATCCTTTTATTTTATAGATAACTGTCTATTTAACTCCACTGTCCTCACAATGGGCTCTTCGGCAGCATTCCAATCCCAGTTGCTGGCAATTTGTAAATATCACATTTGTACTATTTTTTTCACATTATTTCACGTTCTTACTCAATTCTGTCCTTAACTACCTGTTTCATAATTTTTCAGGATGCCTGAATGACCAGTTTTTTTGGTCGTTGAGGTACAGCTTGCTGACGAGGGCCAACAGCCCGAAACGCTTTTCTTGATTAATCAAGAATGGGTATTTGGCCAATTCTGGAATAATAAAAAATCAACAAATAGTTGATATTTATTCTGATAGATGGGGCAAGCCATCAGCAACTTTCAGTTGCACGATAAGGAGATGCTCTTTTTTTTCTTTTCTTAATTAGTAAATTGTCGACATTTAGGTCAGGGTGTGGAATTTTTTTAATATTATTATCCCTTGTGTCATTACACAATGTCCTGGAGACTGTTTACATGTATCTTGTTTAGGATTAGTGAAGGATATTCACTGTAAAGCGGGGGGGTCGGGGGAAGGATGGTCTAAACCGCTAGTTTTCTATCGCTACGATCAGGTTTGATTCCTGCATTGGGCACTTTTTCTGATTAAAAAAAAAAATGCTCCAATGACCCCCGATTCTTGCAAAAGTCCAACCCCACCAGCGAGTGCAAGTAACCAAACGGAGCTCTTGCACATTTTTAAATACAAAGTTGAACTGCTTTTCACATGTGTAGACATGTGGTGCACTTACAGTAAAAGCAGTCGCCTTCTTCTACCCACCATGATTATCATGGCCTGTACCACATGTACTAGGGATGAGCAAGAAGACTGTAAAGGGTCTCCATGATGCTGGTTGGTTATCCTGGGGGCACCCAGCCTTCTATGAGATGGCAGTCAATGTAGGCCCCCAGGTGTGGAATGACCTAGCTAAGTATACAGCTTGGCTTGCATTAGATGCACTAAACAGGACCTTTGGGAGAGGCCGCTGCTTATCATAAAATAGCTCAAGGAGCATTTATTTGAATTTTTTTCATTATCCCATTGTACAATTACACAAGGTCATGGAGACTAAATTCATAGATCAAATTCACAATCTTGGTAGGGTTGGGGTCCTGTCTTGAGGCTTCCATACATTCCTGGTGGTGAGGTCTCTTTGGTCCTGTAGATGGTGCATTGTGGGAAGTTCTCGAGGAGCATGAACTCATGGAATTCATGTAATCTTTAACCTGCAACCCCAAAACACATTATTAACTGTATTGACTCAACCATTGATGAGCTCTACTCTTCCCCAGCAGACACCATCAAAAGTCTCAAGCTTTACAAGCTTGATACCTTAGTGTGATTGAGTGGAGATAAGAAAGAAGAAAAATATGTAATATTTCCACAAGGGGAATAAGAAACAACAACAACAACAGAACTGTGTTGCTACATCTTTATAAGGATTGGGTGTGAAGATGTGGAGAGTGAGCTCATCCAGGCCTGCCGGACCATGGACTGGAACAAGGCCGCTGAACACGTGGCCGGTGGTTCTCAGACAGACTTGGACTCCAAGGACAGCAGCACCGGGGACACAGCTCTGCACTTGGCGGCTCAGCACGGCCGCGGGGACCTGGTCCACCAGCTGATGGAGGCTGGAGCCAACCCTGGTGTCAGGTAACTTTCTTTCTACATTGGATGTGTTGGAGCAACTGATGTTGTTTGACAAGTGTTGGAGCCAATAACACATTGGCTGGGAGGTGTTGGAGCACCTGATATTGCTAGACAAGTGTATTGGAGCCAATAACACATTGGCTGGGAGGTGTTGGAGCAACTGATGTTGTTTGACAAGTGTATTGGAGCCAATCATTTTTTCCCTCTACCAATTACATTACTGTGAAAATTCTAAAAACATTGAATATTATTTAAAAAATATATATATTTTTATGTGAAAAAATAGTACAAATGTAATATTGTACTGGGATAAGGTGCATAAATTAAGAAAAAGGCATCTCCTTATCGTGCAACTGAAAGTTGCTGATGGCTTGCGCCATCTATCGGAATAAATATCAACTATTCTCGTTGATTTTTAATTATTCCAGAATTGGCCAAATACCCATTCTTGATTAATCAAGAAAAGCTAACCACGGACGCGTTTCGGGCTGTTGGCCCTCATCTGGCCAATTCTGGAATAATTAAAAATCAACGAGAATAGTTGATATTTATTCCGATAGATGGCGCAAGCCATCAGCAACTTTCAGTTGCACGATAAGGAGATGCCTTTTTCTTAATATATTTTTATGCTTATCCCTAGTAGATGTGGTACAGGCCATGATAATCATAGTGGGTAGAAGTAGGTGACTTCTTTTACTGTAAGTGCACCACATGTCTACACATGTGAAAAGCAGTTTAACTTTGCACTTACAAATGTGCAGAGCCCTGTTTGGTTACTTGCACTCGTTGGTGGGGTTGGACTTTTGCAAGAATTAGGGGCCATTGGAGTATTTTTTTTAACAGAAAAAAGTGCCCTATGCGGGAATCAAACCCGGGTCGTAGCGGTCAAAAACCAACAGTTTAGACCATCCTTCCACCGACCCCCTATTTACCTTATAGAGCTATATGAGATGGTGTTGTTGTCACAGGAACCAGAAGAACCAAGCTCCATATGACACAGCATGTGACAAAGACACCAGAAATGTCTTCCGTAGATTCATGGCTCAGTTCCCTGACAAGTATGACTACAGCCTAGCTAAGGTAGGTGCCATAGTGTACATGTTCTGCAGAAGTTTGCCTTCAGAACTGCTCTTTAAACTTAATATCACAAGGTAATAAGACCAAATCTAAATAAATAATTAGTGTGTGATGTTTTGGTAACAGCGTTGTTATCATCTTCAGACAAAAGTACTGAATGAATTAGTGTGTGACGTTTCTGTAACAGAGTTTTTACTGAAACGTCACACACTATTTATTTATTTGGATTTGATCTTATTACCTATAATCCAAATTGTGCCTTTTTAAAATATCATTTCATTTATAAATTAGTTATGTTATATGATAAGGTACAATTCGGATTATAGATTAGAACTACCAGGTAATAAGACCAAATCCAAATAAATAGTGTGCGATGTTTCAGTAGAAGTGAGCATTGTTGCGATTATCATACTTTCAGTAGTTTTGTCTGAAGAGGGTAACAATGTTATTACTGTGAAAAAATAGTACAAATATAATATTGTACTGGGATAAGGTGCATAAATTAAGAAAAAGGCATCTCCTTATCGTGCAACTGAAAGTTGCTGATGGCTTGCGCCATCTATCGGAATAAATATCAACTATTCTCATTTATTTTTAATTATTCCAGAATTGGCCAAATACCCATTCTTGATTAATCAAGAAAAGCTAACCACGGACGCCTTTCGGGCTGTTGGCCCTCATAAGCGTGGTGCTGTCAAACACATTTGGTCTAATTACCTTGTGTTAGAGTTTATCTGCAACTTGTCTAGGTGTATTTAAGCTGAGACTCTCAGTACTCTTGGTGGCTCAACAAACTTGCACAATCAGTGACAAAACCATTAAAAACTTTGTAAAAATCTGAACGTCCAGTTGATTATCATGTTTTTGATACCTGCTATGTGGATGTTAATAGGGTCTCCTCACTGAAGTAATCACTGCAGCACTGCAAATTCTGAACAATTGACAATTAAAATAATTTTATTGACGTCAATACATGCAACAGTCTGTACTATTTTAAAAAGATAATTAGTTATATGTATGTATGATATTATGTACAATGAACATGGCGCTTCAGCCACCACTGCAGAGTTTGGTGGAGAATCAATCACCAGTGGGTCTTCTACTGCAATGATAAAATAATGGCCCTCCCATTGTTGCAGTAAGTACAGTAGAAAATTGTTTTATTTCAAAAAGAATCATATACGTCAAAGATAGCTAAATTTCTTATGTTGTTGTTTCTTTTTCCCTTGTGTAAACATTATACAAATTCCACGAGTTCAGTTCTCATGGAATGGGGTGTAGGGGTACAGCTTTCATTGATCGTGGCACCATGATCCAGGTGAAAGTCTGACTTTGCCTGTAATTTGAGACCATTCCTAGCATGGAAACAGACACCTTTGCTACCAACTCTAACATGAGTACAGACACAGCTCCTCTGTAATCCTTGGAGTGGGACCCTTGCTGAGGTCTATGAACCGGGTCAGTTGAACTCAGGATTTTTAAAGAGGTCTTTCTCCTCTTCTAGCAATGCTGCTGTTGATCCGCAACTGTTTATTCGTAATAAATTTCTTATGGTGCAGCTATATGTTACATGTGTACACAGATTCCCTTACTGAACACCATGAGAATTTGAGAGTTATATCTGACCACCTGTGTGTACACAGCAGTGAGAGCTATACACATGTGTGTGCCCAGATCCCCCCTCCTCTGACTGAAGAACAGGAGAGGCTGAAGAGTGAGAGGAATGCTGAGAGGAACAGGGAAAAGAAAAAGAAACAAAAGGTAACCATATATATAAAATGTCATATATATGTAGTAATAGATGTCAATATTCACTATATTTTCATATGTACCATAATTATAGTGTTCCAGTCCCAAATGTATATAAAATTAAATACGCCAGCTTGACGATCATGTAATCTCAAACAAGACAATATAAAGTTAAAGAGAGTCAGCCAGTGACCCAGGCAAAGCAAGGTCCAGTTCATCCAGATTACATCAGTCAATGGGAAATTTCCTAAATTGTCACATGGACCCTTCCCGGGGATCTTCCACAAGTCATTAGTGAGTTTTACGACCAGCTGCTGGACAACCCACATCTCATATCCTGGATCTTTCCCGTGTTGTTGGTCTCCTTGTGTTTGCCACCCCAACCATTGTTCCCCTTTATTCAGCACCTAGGTTTTCTTAGTTCTATTTATATGTTCATCAGGGCTTTTATTATCTTCTCCCACTTTATATTTAGAAATGGGTTTTGATCCACTTAAGAAACTTTCCACTCTTCTTAAAGTACCCTTGACTGATGGCAAACTATCAGTATGGATCCATGAAAATCATTTTGGGTAATAAAATTATCTTCTAGTGTGTGGTTTATCACTGTTCACTTGCAAGGTGGCAAAGACTGCTTGTCTTTGGTTACTCCACTACTAAGAAAGTTTGGAATAAATGTCACTGGCTATGACATCATTTATTAGAGAGATATTATGTGACAATAGGTAATTTTGCCCTAAAAATGAGTTAAATCTGTTTTATTCTCTATTTACCAACTCAGTCATTCCCACCACCAACATCCTCACCCATTGGAACAAGTTGAAGAGTTACTGTGATGGTCAGAAAGACTATTCCCCAACTAAATAGTGTTTTTACCATCACTGACCTGGATGCAGCAAATGAAGACATTAAGACGCGAATGTTTCTTTTTATACATAATACAAACTTCTACTGTCCTTGCTGCAATGAAAAAATATTGGGAGGGCTTGGCTCATCAGTGGTGAACCCTCCCAGCGGTTTTGCCAAGTTTTGCCAATCTTCCTTAGAGCTCTAATACTTTATTGGATCATTCTGCTTATATATGCTACACTGAAGGGTGGAATCTCAGAAATGACACTCAAGTAAACTATAGACATAAACTTTTAGGACAGTAGAATTACATTTAAATATTTGTATCGAGCAATGCTCTTCCTCAAACAACAAGGACAAGGCCAGTTAGGCATAAATTTATACAAAACAATAATGCGCCATCTATTTATAACAAATGAAAACCTTAAGATGCGAATGTTTCTTTTCACAAATAAATCAAACTGACCTGTTTCAGCTGAAGAAATCGGAGGAAGAACAGTGCAAGGCCTTCCTAGCACTGGCTGACAGTGAGAAGGTAGGTGTGTCCTGACAGTGGTGAATTACTCCAATCTATCAGAGAACTGCCATTAATATTTAACAGACCTAGTTATATAATGTAAGCACCTATAGCTTTATCTTTATTGGATTTATTCTTTTTGGATACTAATGGTGTTATTTCTGTATTTAGTTATGTCTTTCTCATGTATTGACTTAGGAGTGGATGTCTCTCACTTGGTGCTAAGTGCAAGTGACCAGCCATTAGGTTCCTTACAACCTTTTTACACATTTCTTCAAACTTTGTGGCCTGAAGCTTGGTGTGTGTTGCCACAGGTCGTACAGAACTTGGCCCATGTGGAGAAAAGACACAAGGACTTGGTGAGGTGAGTGGTATTGTAGCGGGGCTGTTATTCTGTTAGAATAATCTTTAAACATCTCCATCCAGCTTTGGAACAACAGAGTGTTAACAGAGGTGGTATAACTAATACACTTGTTTATAACGCGCCTCCTTGTAATTTGTAAAAACATTTTGAAAACACTGTACAAAAAGGTTCCAGTTTCTTGATTTAGAAAGAGACAAGCATTTAAGCCATTCATCCAATCCAAACCCATGAAAAGTTTCTGGTTATTAAAATATACAAGTATCAGAGTCATCAACAATTCTGTCACCGTTTGCTTTTGGTTCAGTGGTAGAATGCTCGCCTGCCACGCGGGCGCCCCAGGTTTGATTCCCGGCCAATGCATTTTTTTTTACAATTTTTAAAACTCATTTATGTTATTAAAATATATGTGCTTTTCCTGTCTATGTACATATTTATGGTCTATGTACAAAAGTATACATGTATACAAGTTATTTGCAAATTGCGTGGCAAATTTGCCCTTTCGCTCACAAGCAGCGCCTCTAGCGGTGAAGATGGGAGGTAATATCAGCTGACCTAATGGACATATAAAACATGTTTTAACAGGACATAGAGAAAAATCTGGAAAATATATTTTTCGGATTTTTAGTCAAGAAAAATAAATTGACAGGTTCTGGGAAAAAAGTAGTTGTTTTTTATTCAGAAAATGATGATGACAATATTGCTGTATCATATTTGATTATCAGATACAAAATTATATCCGGAAAAATTCCAAAAAGCAGAGACCACGGGTGAAGCTAGTTCTTTTTTAGTATGCAGGAACAAAATTCTAACAGAAAAACATTCATTCGAGCAGAAGACACAAAGCCAGATCATCTCTTTATAAAAATATCGCTTCTCAGACACAAAGTTTGGAGCGGGACGTTTCACAAGAATGACATCCACGGCGCCAATTTATAATTGTAACGAATAGTATTTGAATAAAGGCATTTAATCGGGTAAAACCCTGGCGTTGCCCGGGTCATTTGGCTAGTATAAATACATTTATAATGATTAAATTATATATATATGTCGTACACCATGAGCAACAGCAGTCATGGGGCCCTGTGGTGTCAGGGTTTCTATATAAAAGGGCAGCCTGGATGGCACCTAAGAGAGGCCAGAGACACGGGCAAGGTCCAAGAGGGTTTGATATGAGATGTTGGTTGTCCAGCAGCTGGTCGTAAAACTCACTAATGACTTGTGGAAGATCCCCTGGGAAGGGTCCATGTTGACAATTTAGGAAAATTTCCATTGACTGATGTAATCACGATGAATTGGACCTTGCCTTGTCTGGGTCACTGGCTGACTCTCTTTAACTTTATTGTCTTATTTGAGATTACATGATCATCAAGCTGGACCGTTGAATTTTATCTACATTTGGGACTGGAACACTGTTTATAATTAGGGTACATATGAAAATATAGTGTATATTGACACCCCTATTTACAATATATGAGATTATATAAGAGAAATAAAGTTCATATTGATATCTTTTGCCTTGTATATGTATCCTGTATATTAAAAAGTATTATTGTATATGTTTGAGATTGTGTCAGCTGGGGATGAGTAGAGCTCATCAAAGGAGATTTGACAACCATCATGACTGGGAGCACTACTCAGTGGCAGGCCGACTTAGCTCCAATATGGAATGGTCGCCTCTAACATGAGGAACAGATGTCATGTGCAGCCGCTCCTAACATGGAGTACAAACTCATCCTGTATCCCTGTAAGCCCTTACAGGGTACTATCAGCTGGGCCAGCTGAGCCCAGGTTTTTTAGTGAGCTTGTTACTGCTCCCCCTCCTCCTTTTTCATCCGGGCTTGGGACCGGCAAAGGCGGAGTTATGACTAATTGTAACCAACTTTGTCTAACACTAACTAAAACTCTACCAGCTAGACCTAAATATTCATCAAGTTACTTTAGACCTTTTAAGACAAATAAAAAAAAAAACATTTTTTATTTTTAAAGGCAAGGTAATAAGACCAAATCCAAATAAATAAATAGTGTGTGATGTTTCAGTAACAACGCTGTTACCAAAATGTTACACACTATTTATTTATTTGGATTTGGTCTTATTACTTTGTGTTTATAATCTATAATCCAAATTGTGCCTTATCATTTTTTATTTTTATAAATGAATACGCAATTTCTGTTCTGTTTCAATTTCAACTAAGGGAACGTGGCAGGTTAAACTTTCTAATTCCAATTTTAAACAATTTCTGGGTATGATAAAGCACAATTTGGATTATAGATTATAATAAAAGAAAATAAGACCTAATCCAAATAATTTATTAGTGTGTGACGTTTCGGCAACAACATTGTCACAATCATCAGACAAAAGAATTTTTAAAAAATCGATTTTTAATATTTTTTTATTCTTTTGTCTGATGATGGTGACAATGTTGTTGCAGAAACGTCACACACTAATAAATTATTTGGATTAGGTCTTATTTTCTTTTATTAATTTCTGGGAATTTTTATATATAAAATGGAGGTAAATTGAATATTTGGCCATATAGTCACCAAAACTTAATAAGCGCAAAAAACATTTATTCAATAATATCAACAAACAATCCAGAACGACATTTGAAAATTACCCTGCACGTGTTTCTTTTGAATGAAAAATAGAAAATTATTTATTTCTCCTTAAATTAAATTTCGATTTTTCTTTCAAAAGAAACACGTGCAGGATAATTTTCAAATGTCGTTCTACAATCATAGGATGCATTATATTGTATTATAAACAATTCAGAGTTATGTTTCTTGCACCGTTTTATTTCTCAAGTTTCAGGCCAACATACTCTTCAACAGGAGCCCCTAGAAGTATAACTTCCAGCTAACTATACATGATGGTGAGGGGCTCCAGTTGAAGGGGATGTTAGCCTGAAACTTGAGAAATAAAAATGGTGCAAGAAACTTGGGTTGTCTGTTGATATTATCAAGTCAGGGATGAATGATGTGTATTGTAGACACATATTTATAACAAACATTGGAGCTAGACACCTTTCACATGGGATATCTGACCAATATTCAATGCTAAAAACATTTAGAACAACTCAAGTCATTGAAGATAGAAAATAACAACAAAATCTATCCCACTTGCCCAAAATGTAGCTTGGCACCTGCAGCTCCAGAGCACATTTTGGCTTGCATTAGATACACTAAACAGGACCTTTTGGAGAGGCCGCTACTTATCATGAAACAGCTCGAGGAGCATGAACTCATGGAATTGGGGTAATCTTTACACAAGGGGATAAGAAACAACAAAATTATGTTTTGGACCTTTGAGAGAGGCCGCTGCTTATCATAAAATAGCTTAAGGAGCATGAACTCATGGAATTCGTGTAATCTTTACACAAGGGGATAAGAAACAACAACAGCTAGAGGAACATGGAATTCATGTAATCCTTACACAAGGGGATAAGAAACAACAACAACATTCAAGTTTTGGACCAATTGGGAGAGGCCACTGCTTATCATAAAATGGCTCGAGGAGCATCAAATGATGGAATTTGTGTAATCTTTACACAAGGGGATAAGAAACAACATTATGTTTTGGACCTTTGGGAGAGGCTGCTGCTTATCATAAAATAGCTTGAGAAGCATGAACTCATGGAATTCGTGTAATCTTTACACAAGGGGATAAGAAACAACAGCTCGAGGAGCATGGAATTCTTGTAATCCTTACACAAGAAACAACAACATATTCACTGCCAGCTACAAGAGACAACATGTGTGCTGGCAGATGTGTCCTCTGTGGCCAGAGACTCAATGGAAATGTTCCGTTTGAATACCAGAACTTTGCCTTCTGCTCCATGAACTGTCTCCGGGTCCACAGGTTCTCCTGACCCCACCTTACTTATTATGTTCTCTAACCTTGTACATAAAACTGGATTTTAAACATGTGCTACAAAATAAAGTTTATTTTACAAATTTCTATGATGATTCAGAGACTTGTCTTCTTCTTTCTTATCTCCACTCAATCATATCAGGGTATAAGCTTGTAGAGCTTGTTGATGGTGTCTGCTGGGGATGTGTCTTCTTCTTTCTTATCTCCACTCAATCATATCAGGGTATAAGCTTGTAAAGCTTGTTGATGGTGTCTGCTGGGGATGTGTCTTCTTCTTTCTTATCTCCACTCAATCATATCAGGGTATAAGCTTGTAAAGCTTGTTGATGGTGTCTGCTGGGGATGTGTCTTCTTCTTTCTTATCTCCACTCAATCATATCAGGGTATAAGCTTGTAAAGCTTGTTGATGGTGTCTGCTGGGGATGTGTCTTCTTCTTTCTTATCTCCACTCAATCATATCAGGGTATAAGCTTGTAGAGCTTGTTGATGGTATCTGCTGGGGATGTGTCTTCTTCTTTCTTATCTCCACTCAATCATATCAGGGTATAAGCTTGTAAAGCTTGTTGATGGTGTCTGCTGGGGATGTGTCTTCTTCTTTCTTATCTCCACTCAATCATATCAGGGTATAAGCTTGTAAAGCTTGTTGATGGTGTCTGCTGGGGATGTGTCTTCTTCTTTCTTATCTCCACTCAATCATATCAGGGTATAAGCTTGTAGAGCTTGTTGATGATATCTGCTGGGGATGTGTCTTCTTCTTTCTCATCTCCACTCAATCATATCAGGGTATCAAGCTTGTAGAGCTTGTTGATGGTGTCTGCTGGGGATGTGTCTTCTTCTTTCTTATCTCCACTACAATCATTTCAGGGTATCAAGCTTGTAGAGCTTGTTGATGGTGTCTGCTGGGGATGTGTCTTCTTCTTTCCTATCTCCACTCAATCATATTAGTGTATTAAGCTTATAAAGCTTGTTGATGGTGTCTGCTGGGGAAGAGTAGAGTTCATCAACGGATGAGTCAATACAGTCAATAATGTGTTCTAAGAGACTTGTTGTATGTCAACAACATTCAGAGTAAGGGCTACTCTATAAGTTGGGTGGGGGCTTCATAAGATTTCTGGAAGATTAAAGCATATTGTCGCGGAGATAAATGAAAAAAGGGCAAATTTGCGAATAATTAATTAATTATAAAGAGTATTTACCTTTTAGTTCTCCAATAAAATTATATACAAGAGGTATTTTAAGGGAGGACAACCTATCCCTAGCTTGAGGAGCATGGAATTCGTGTAATATTTACACAAGGGGATAAGAAACAACAACAACTTATCCCAAGGTAAAAATAATAATAATGAGAGTGGTCAGCCACCGAAGCGTCTCATTTTCCTTATTTGTCGATAAGATTCCGAGAACCCCTCACACCTGTGGTTGTCCCCCCGGGGTCCAGGGATGATTGACAGGTGTCCCATGGAGCTTCCTGTGACCGGAAATGCAGAGCTACTTGACAATATTTTGAAGAGCTGTGCAGGAAATATTTCCAGTGACGATGGATTACTTGACCTGTTTTGATAGTTTGTGTCCCAGAGAACATGTCAGTACATAGTTTGCAGTAGAACAACCTCCATGAGAGGACACTAACGCTAAAGAACACCTCTCTACAAAGGATAGTCTTCATTGCAAATTACCATTTTTACTATTTAGCAACTCCCTGGTAAGAGGACACCTCTCCTTAAAGGACACTTAGGCTCTTCAATTAGGTGTCCTTTACAGGGAGGTTCTACTGTATGAGAGAAATTTGATCATTTCCTAGTTTAACTTCCTAGTGTACTGATAGTAGTTGTCACACTGCAGCTTTTATCTGACAATATATTTCTAAGGAAACCTAGAATGGGAGAACATCCATCTCCTGATTAAGCAACTAAACATTGGCAGAGCGCCATCTATTGGAAAAAATTCCAACTAACAGATATATGAAATTTGTCAAATTGGTGACTAGTTGTCAGAATGAGGGAAAACTGGGATTGTGATATCAGAATTACTACCATCTAATTTGGTGTTCCATTTAAATTTCTAATTATTTACCTTATAATGATAAAAAGATATACACACATATATGAACAAAACTTAAGGAAGTTGTACCTTTTAGCTTGTATGTCGAGATTCAGACAATAACTCTGAAAGATATTACAGTGACCTTTATTGAAGACACATGATATAACCAAAGTGTTAACAAAATTGCCTCTGTCTTTTTTAGAAAAAATAGACGACTGACACTTTTAGAAATCCCAGGTATCAGCAGGACTAATATGCAATGTGATCGCCCCTCACTGCCAAGACATACTTGCACCGTCGTCTCATGCTGGAAATAAGGGTTTCCAGAAATTCAATTGGGATTAAAGCCCATTCCTGTTCAAGAGCAGTTGTCCTGGGTGGTTCTTGGTGGGCTCCTCCCCAGATAGCATGTTGTATGGTCTCCATTCTGTACGTGTCACTACAGATATTGATTAACCAGACTGATTCTGTGTGGAAGCATGTTGTCATCCATAAACATGATATCCAGACCAACAGCCTCCCAGAAACATGGGTTTCTAGGATCTCATCTTTGTATCGCAGGACATTCAGTCCTGCCATCGAACACATGGAGCGGCCATTTGTCATGATCCCTGCCCAGACCATCACATCGCCATAGGCATCCTTTTCTACGATGTTTGAGAGGTGGTAGCGTGTTTCTCTCCAGATGTAAGTGCTTCGGGAATCATTATTTGAGATAAAGTAGAACCTCCCTGTAAAGGACACCTAATTACAGAGCCAAAGTGTCCTTTAGGGAGAGGTGTCCTCTTACCAGAGAGTTGCTAAATTGTAAAAAAGGTGATTTTACAAATGAAAACTATCCTTTGTGCAGAGGTGTCTTTTAGCGTGAGTGTCCGCTGAAGAGAGGTTCTACTGTATAAGAAATATACTTCGTTCACACATATAAGTCTACTATCCGAATGACCCGGGCAACGCCCGTGTTTTACCCGATTGAATGTTTTTATTCAAATACTATTTGTTACAATTATAAATTGGCGCCTTAAATAAATGCATATATTAGTTAATAACTATAGCCTATGTGCTTTATCTGTCTATGTACTGTTGGCTTCCGTAGGCGTCTCTTACTGGGAAAAAGAAAGAGAGGATTCCATTTGGTTATTAACTAATATATGCATTTATTTAAGGAGCGACCCGCTCCAACACAATGGTTACAAAAACGATAAAGTGAGTGGGGGGGGGCAAAGGTGGTGTGATCGTAGCCGACCAATAGGAGGGCGCCATTCCAAAAAAAAAAGCAAACGGTGACAGAGATGACTGATGAAGAATGACGCTCGTAACTGTATTAAGTCTATATATATATATTACAAATTTCAAAATTCAGGTAGGTGTCTCTCAGAAACCTTGCGTGATATAAAAAACGAATGGTATATTTGGAATCAGCACAAAAAGTTACATTAAAATAAAATTCTGTTTCTTTTGGGACAATAACAAACATATTTTAGCTAACCAATGTAATGTAATAAGGTTTAAGCAAAAATACTTACATAACATTGTTTGCATTTATTACTGTGTTTATCCCAATACTAAGGTTGTCACGCAAAAACCATGGGCGATGGAAACTTTCTAATTAGAATTTTGAGTTCAGCATGAAAAGTTACACTAGAAACACCAATCAGGATTTTATTGAGGGAAATGTTTTGTTGAGTAGTGTTATAGATAAGATTAAAGAGAAGAGGGTAAAAAATCAAGGTTACAACAGAATAATACTAAACATTAGAAAGACTGTGGTTGTTCAAATACAATGCATCAACATATAAATGAATTCCTATCACTGACGTCTATTCTGCTATTAAGAGAAATAATAGTATTATATAGCGTAGTAGAGGATGACTAGTACGAATAATTTATGAAAAAGGCATCAACTTATCTTGCAACTGAAAGTTGCTGATGGCTTGCGCCATCTATCGGAATAAATATTAACTATTCTCGTTGATTTCTAATTATTCCAGAATTGGCCAAATACCCATTCTTTGATTAACCAAGAAAAGCTAACCACGGACGCGTTTCGGGCTGTTGGCCCTCGTCAGCGTGGTGCAAGCTGTACCTAAACGACTAAAAAAAAAAAAAAAAACTGGTCCTTCAGGCATCTTGAAAAATCATGAAACGGGTAGTTAAGGCCAGGTTGTAGTACGAATGGAAGTGAGGTTGTTTCAGGTCTCTTACTGAAGTCGTCTTACGTCCTTCACAGCTTGAAATTGTCTCCACGTGTTCCTCGATATCTGAATTTAAAGGCAACTGTATCGCTCCAACAGCAATAATTACACAAAATCCGGGCCAACAGCCTCCCGAAAAACCAGACATGAGGTTCTAGGATCTCGTCCCTGTATCACTGGGCATTTTCAGAGTCCTGCTGTTGAAAACAGCATGTCATGATTCCTGCCCAGACCATCACACCGCCATAAACATCCTTTTCTACGATGTTTGAGAGGTGGTGGCGTGTGTCTCTCCAGATGTAGGAGCGTAGGGAATCATTATTTGAAATATATTTTGTTCACATATATGTGTGTTGTTACAAAGTGATAAATAAAACGGATCAAATACAGAAATATCGTCTTAACAGATCTTCCAAATAGACTTACTACAGGCCTCTAGAGCAACTCAACAATCTGTGAGGCACATGTTGACATTAGCACAAGAATGATTAAACCTATCTAGACAATAAAACTGATGTAACGGACAACTCTGATGATTTCCAAAAGTCGACAAAAGAAACACACGGCTGTCAACATGGCGACTACATAGCAATCATTGGTGACTAGACATGGCTTTCAATAGGCTCTGAGATAATTTGAAAGATCGGCGTTCTCTCTAATCAAAGCTTTGTTCAGGGCTTGCGTGCTATGCTTTATATCCCCACATTTTGATTTAAAAATGGAATTTTCCAACTCCTCGCCGATTATTCCAGGAGAATTAGAACATGCTTTAGAATTCACAAGTGCATTGATTATTCATATTTCAAATTTAATTATCTGTGTATATACAACTATGGGATCGAAATCTAGTTAGAATGCTGATCCTCCACTTCAGATCCTATTTCTGGTTTATAACATATTACACATTGATTTAAAAATTGCTTTGTGTCTGTGACTTTGCTAAGAATTTTTAATGGAACTTATTCCAAGAATATTAATTAAACATTATATTTATTGATGTTGTATTTATATTAATTAATTGTTACCACAGAGTGTGTGTAAGCTCACAGGTAAATAGGCGCTAACCGAAAAAAAAGTTCCTTTGTTTAATATTAGTTTCCCTTTTATATTTTGTTCTCTCTCTCTTGTAAATCAATAAATATAATGTTTAATTAATAATTCTTGGAATCAGTTTCATTAAAAATTCTAAGCAAAGTCAACAATTGATTTACAAGAGAGAGAACAAAATATAAAAGGGAAATTAATATTAAAACAAAGCAACTTTTTCTGTCACGGTTAGCGCCTATTTACCTGTGAGCTTACACACACTCTCTGTGGTAACAATTAATTAATATATATACAACAGTATCAGTCACACTCTATTTTATTGTTTTTATCAACAAGGTATACCCTTCTTTAAAAACCTTTCTCGTTAAACGAGCTACTTTCTTGTTTTCCTCTTACATTTATACGCCAACTAAACGACGGGTTAAACCAGCTATAACATTCCTATATAGCAAACGATGACGAGCTATCTTCCAGACAGATGCTGAATGCCACTTTCCATCTTCCACCTCATAATAAGTAAAATAGCACATTCTCGGCCTACCAGCAACTTGACGAACAAGAGTCGGTGGTCGAGCGGTTAAAACCCTCGATTCCCAACAGCCATGAACAGGGATCTAATCCCGCGTTGGACACTTTGTTTTAATATGTAAATTACCTTCATATATGTTACTCATTAAAAATAAAGAAAGCATATCCTGACCAGGAGCACATGTGCTTTACAGAAGGCACTTGATAAATCAAGAAATTGGGTTAGCCAAATATCAGGGAACAGGCTAAATCAATGTTTAGTTGATTTCTGTTCCACCGGATGGCGCTCTGCCTTCTGTAAAGCACATGTGCTCCTAGTCAGGATATGCTTTCTTTATTTTTAATATCAACACCTGACCCACTTCTTTTTCTATTGTTTTTTTTTTTCATATTATTCATTGTTGCAAATACCATAGGCTAGGTAGCTCTTTTTGAGCGGCACCTAGTAAAGTGATTTTGGAACAATACACTGACAGCGACGTACATAAAGCAAGCCAACCCATTTTACATCGACAACTTTTTGTCAAGATTGGCTTTTTGGATGGGTCCTGGTTGATGGTATCTTTTTCGTCCTTAACTAGTGAATACCTTTTAACTAGTGAATACATTTTGTGGATACCTTTTAACACTAGAGAATATCTTTTAGAGTTACGGACGAATAGGATGCCATTAAACAGATACTTGGATTGACTTGCCTTATGTATGCATCTGTGAAGTTCAGTACTGGCAGGCCGAGAATGCTCCGAGTACTGGGCAAAATGCAGCGCATCATTCAGTCAGAGGAACGATCTTGTAGTACCATCACCTAACCGACGTTGGTCACCTGCTAGCTATCGCTTCCTTTTTGGCCGCTAGCCTTTATACATACAGCTGTCTACGAAGACCTATCCAGGGTGTGGAGAGAGAAGGCAGGATTCCAGTTACCTGCTTATTGAATGTCTTCCAGAATTACAGAAATCTGGAAAACATCGAATACAAGGATCTTTTTATGTTTATAAATATTAAGTACTCATATTTAAAATTTAGGAAATTCTGTAAATATATCTATGATTTTCTCTCTTGGTTAAAAAAATAGTAATTGCTAAAAACTATGTATATTTGTATTTATTTCATTGGATGTTCCTAGGTAGGATGTGAAATCAAACATGATTTTAATGTCCTTTCTTTTCTTCTTTAAACTTCTACTCAAACCTTGTAATCCACCATATAGGTCAGGTGTTGATATTAAAAATAAAGAAAGCATATCCTGACCAGGAGCACATGTGCTTTACAGAAGGCAGAGCACCATCTGGTGGAACAGAAATCAACTAAACATTGATTGTTCCCTGATATTTGGCTTTTATTGATTTGTCAAGTGTCTTCTGTAAAGAACATGTGCTCCTGGTCAGGATATGCTTTATTTATTTTTAATGAATAATATGTGTGAAGGTTATTCACATAATAAAACAAAGTGTCCAACGCGGGATTAGATCCCAGTTCATGTCTGTCGGGAATCGAGAGTTTTACCTACTCGTCCACCTACTCTTATTTGTCAAGTTGCTGGTAGGCCGAGAATGTGTTATTTTACTTATCTTGAAGTGGAAGTAGCATTCAGCATCTGTCTGGAAGTAGCTCGTCTCTGTGTTGTTGTTGCTTGATATAAGCATACCTTGTGGGGATATCACGGCTGATTTGATGATGATAAATAAAATACGTCACCCGGCTGGTGATATAGAACTTTCAACTACAGCGTAGGCCTTGCAAGTTTGATGAGGTATATTAGGAAGGTAACTTTATAAAGATTTGGAGTGTTGTGGAAAGCAAAAATTCAGTTTCTCAACTTCTCACAACGTGGCACACAATAGTTATTTAAAGGTTTTCTAGAACGGATACTTTATAGAAAGAAGTGTAATTCCTGCAAAGCCACAGAGAATTTCAAAATCTTTGCAGGACTGTAGACTAACGAACACATCTCGTTCTATTCTGTTGTTGTTGTTTCTTATCCCCTTGTGCAAATATTATACAAATTCCATGAGTTCATGCTCCTCCAGCTGTTTTATGATAAGCAGCGGCCTCTCACAAACGTCCTGTTTAGTACATCTAATACAAGCCAGAATGTGTTCTGGAGCTGCAGGTGCCAAGCTACATTTTGGACAAGTGGGGTAGATTTTGTTATTATTTTCTATCTTCCATGGTTGAAATGACCTGTTCTAAATCTTGTTTGATGCTGTCTGAGGTTCAGAGCTCCTCCTGGGACTCTAACCTCAGTAATATATTCTGATGAGGCAAGTATCCATTATTTTATAGAACGTCAATATCACAGGATCTTTGGATTTTTACGAAGATAACTTGGATGTCGGACACAAAACACGCCGAGGGAGGAATCATTCGCTTAATCTCATTACACGTCAAATGTGTAGAAAGATGGGAGTTATTCTTTACCGAAGTCTGCTCAAGTCGGAGCGGGGGAAAACCTCGAGAAGGAAAGTTAAAAATAAGCGCCGAAGTTTGATCGGATAAAAGTAACTTCTGTAAGACAGATGGCAGCATTCCCCTCGTCTTATGGAGGGAAAATGGCGTAATGAAGAGAAGTGTTTCTTCAAACGACTTTGAAGACAGGTTGCTATAAAAGAGGCTGCTATGTCAGACACATGCTATACTCACACTACATAACAGATAGAAAGTTTTCACTGGATCTATGTGGATTTTACAAGGCAGTGAATAAAAAGGCATCGTTACTGTTACTTTGAATTGAGTGAATATGTGTATATGTGTGTATATATATATATATATATATATATGTCATAATTTGTATATAATTAAATGCAACCCCGACCCACTATGTATGTACCATGTATGATTTTCAAAGATTTAATAAAAGAATAAGGTAACTGGAGGAAAGAAAGTAACAAAAGACATAGAAAGTAGATCTAGAGGAGAGCATATTTATTAATAACGACGCAGTTAACCTTCTGACCCCAGGTCCCTGCGAGCTAAGTTTAAACCAACACTTCCTGGAAAAACAGGACGTATCTAGTGACCAGAAGTTATAAATGTTAAAGCTAACATCCAATATTTCCGGCAAAGACAGGACGTATCTAATATCCGTCGAAGTTATAAGCGTCAAGCTACCCGACACTTCCTGACCCAGGCCGGGCGTAACTAACACTAAAGGAAGCCGCCGGCCGATCAGAAGATAGCATCTAAACAGGTCAACCAATAGGGAAAGATCAGGTGATCATCTCTCAACCAATCAGAGAGAAACTGAGTCTTGGTGTTAAATCGAAAAGCAAGAATGGCCAGTCACGTTTTCGCTCTCATAGGAACAACACCTACAGTTGTTCAGTGGCTCTCGCCGAGTTCGGACAGTTGCTCCTTCGCTTCCAACAAGGTAACATCTACTCTAGAGGTCTCTCTCTCTCCGCTCATTTCATCTAAATCCAATCATCGCCATGTGATCAACTAATTAATAAGTCAAATCGCTCAACTCTTCTCAAGCTTTCTTCCCTCCAACCCAGTTGCCTTTTATTTTCAAAACAATCACGTGTCCTGATTATTCCTAACTGTGTGCTTCACTTACCACTCAACGACTGCGCTTCAACCAAATCTCACCATTCGCATCCAACAACAAGAAACCCCGCAACGATATTGCCACAGACCGGTTAAGTCGACAGAATTCTACAACAGTGTAATACAACAAATATTATAGTGTAATAACAATTGCATCATATTACACAGAGTCGACAGGATAAAGATTATAGAGCTTAATCAGGATAAAGATTATGGAAATTAGCCCAGGCACCAGCAAAACAAAAGGCAATGACAAACCAAGAGAGAACAAACTGGCAACGAGCGGAAAGAAACTGACAACGAACGAAGCGACAAGACACACCCTGGCGACGGTAATTTTAGAACTGACCGCCGCGCTACAAGGGGCAAGATCCACGCAACTGGAAGCGGTCTTCCGGAGCGCCACCCACGGGGCAACCGCCGCCCGCACCGCCGGTACGTGTCCGAACAACCTGACGCCCACCGAGGAGTCGCCACCCGCCATGCCGTACCCGTACACCCGGAAGCAATCCACGCGACACGGGCCCAGTGTACCGACAACGCGGTCCACTCGAATGGAAGCAGTACAAATGACTAAATTTCCCTTTCAATTGCGCGGACAGTGCAAAAGGTCCCGATCCGGTCCAACAGACATTCCAAGCCAGCCACACCAAGCCGAAGACGCCACAGTGGAGACCTTTCGAGATTAAGGTAGGCAATCCACCCAATGACACCATCAAATTGACTTTGGACTTGTATCTGACCCAGGACCTACCATGTACCTTTCTAATTGAACCAGACGCAGGTTCGAACATATTGCCGTATCATTTATACAATAGATTAAAAGCACAACTTCCCAACTTAAGTATTAAAAAACCTTCCCTTGATCTATCCACCCTAAATAGTTTTACGAAAAAAATAGGACATTTAACTTTCCCTCTGACAATAGGCCAAATAACCCGTAGAGAGAACTTCCACGTGGTAAATGCATCCTTGCCATTTGGAGTCCTTACCTTAAAAACCCTTTATCAATATAAATTAAAACTAAATTATAATCGCGGCACTATTTTCCAATTTGGCGTCCCATTGTCTAATACTATCTACCACTTTAAACATGTGTCAAATGAATGCAAGCACGGGCTAGGCCAAAACCTGTCCCAAAGGACTCGCACAACACCCAAAGCTTTCACACATGGAAACCCTTGCCTGCATTCATTGCCCAAACCCCAAATATTTACATGCCACCATTCTAATCTCACACCACGCAACTTGTCACTCAACCCAATTGCCAATACTTCATGCCCACCACATATAAAGCCAACACGACTTCAACCTACAATTCCAATAATGCCCAAAAAAGTGTCCGTACACCGACACAGCTCACCCACTTACCACACAAAATCCACACATGACCATACTTCGCAACGCCATAAACACGCAAATGTACCTCACAACATACACGCACCCATACGCCACCACGCAACAAACACGCACAACCCGCACAACAAACGCAACACGCACGCCAAAAGACAACAACAACAAACAAGCGCATGCACAACCGTTAAGAATAATACAATCACCCCGTCTACACAAAATATAGAAAAAATTCACGCCACCAAACAACCACACAATCGAAAAACATTACGATCTTTCCTAAAAGCTGTGAACGTCTATAAAGAGTTCATTCCGGACCACGCCCGCTTGCGGACGCCACTTGTCAACCTTCTAAAAAAGGATGTCATGTGGGTCTGGGATGACAAATGCCAGAAAGCGTTCACTAACCTGAAAGAAAACCTTACCACACACCCCACATTACACCTTTACCAGGAAGGTCTGCCATGCCAGGTGTACTGTAACACCTCAACATTCAGCATTACAGGCATTCTTAAACAAGTCTACCCTGATGGGAAGACATACACCGTTCAACATTTCAGCCGATCTCTGCGTAGTCACGAGCGAAATTATTCAGACTTGGAACTACAATGCCTAGCCATTGTGGAGAGTGTGGATAATTTCCGCACCTGTCTAATGGGCAGAAAATTTACAATATTTTCTGACCATCCCGCATTGCAGTGGTTGAAAGAGATCAAAGCTCCGTCAGGCAGATTGTTTCGATGGAGGTTAAGATTGTCAAGATACGAATATGAGGTCCGTAGCATAAATGGAGTACAACAACATGAAACGGGCGTTGGAACTCGTATTCCATTTTGTGGCTTTCTAGATGCGCCACTCATACAGAGCCAACAGTCTTCTCCACCGAGAAAATCTCGCGTGACTATGGATCACAATAAACTGCGCACCGTCTCCCGAAAAGGAGTACTGAAAACTATAGTCCCAAGTTCACTTACAACCAGACTTCTTAAGTCCGTACACACTCAACACCACCATCCAAACATCTCCAAGATGACGAGGCTCATCTCAGCACAATATTATTGGCAGAACATGACACAAGACATCGCAAAACAGGTAAAAACCTGTCCCACCTGCCGATTCGCTAGAAGAATCGATGAATACAACCAACCTTCACGTAAAAATACCGACACAGGCACCAAAGCAAAACAAAATTCGTACATAAAGCACAGCGTACACACCACACAAACAATGCCAAAATTACCACATCCACGTCAGAGAAACGATCACACATCTCAACCTAAACCAATTACCGCCGACATATCTCTAATAAAACCATTGACTATCAAACAGGAGAACTGTAAACCTGACAACCAGTTCAATCATATCACACCACCCCCTAAAGATATCAAACAGGAGAACGGCGAACCTACCAATCATTCAAATTCTACAATTCATAAGGTTCAAGCAAATATTTCAGAGTCCCCAGTTACAAAAATGTGGACGAACATGGGGCAATATCCTATCTTTCATCTGATTTTTATCCTTTGTTTATTAGTTCTACCGTACAACTGTATCCCAATTTTATTCATTAATTACCTGTTTATCTATGCCATGCCCGCTCAGAAAATCTTCGAACTACAAGAGGTAGTTTTTAATTTAGGACAAGCAGTTCTTCATTGTGGACAAACATTTATAAAACTTCTCATAATTTTAGGAACCATCTTCGCAGAAAATCTAAATAAACTCCGAAGAGATAGCAGTAACTGAAAAGATGACCAAACAATGTCGGAGAAATCACGCTCCAAAAACAAGCCCGAGCCACACCCCAAAATAAATAGACGGCAGGAAATGAGAATTTGAAACACCACGACAGGAAGTGTAGTCCGCGGCGGTTAAATTCGGCCTCTGTAAACAAAGCGGAGCGCCTTCGTCCGATCTCCAATTTCATTCCCTCTCGTTTGCCCGACACACCCCACTTCCGTATCTCTAATTACAATGAGAAGATCCCCTATTGAGGTCAACTGGGAACCTCGCTATGCCACCGATTTTTGATTCCAGTTCGAGTCTACATATCGATTTTTACCACCCAATTACACATCCACGAGACAACACATAGAACTAGCTCACACATTTCTTACACAACAGACTTCTAACATTTTTTCACAACACACACACAAAGACAAAAATTACACATAAAGGTTATATAGATTTCCATGTCTCCTGTACACACAGCATAAACGCACTTGAGGGCTAGAATCACGTTTTTCACCTAAGTGTCGCTACAGATGAGACAAAAAATTTATAGGGCATAATTGAGCAAGTAAAACATTTATAGGGCAAAATGGAGCAACCAATACATGTAGATCAGGGCATGTAGATACCAAAGGGTTCCAACCAATACACCTTATTTTTCATATCAATCATTTTCATTATTTTCTCTCAATTAAAATTTAAATATTTAATCAATTTATCAATTTATTCAACTTATTACCACTTTTAATCATTAATTATCATTTTTTTTCCAATTAGTTTATATTATCATTTTTATTTATCCATTATCATTCTATTTACCACTTAGCTTAAACTGCCACAACTCAATTATCAACGAAAACTCATTGGTTTTCGATTAAACTAAAAACATTAAATCACCCTTTGTTGTTGAAACCTTTTTATTGTTCATTTTTCTTTTTTTTCAAACACTCAACTTTGATTTCGCTCAACCACTTTTATTTTTATTTGATTTCAAAATACCTTATGAAATTTTATTTTTATTTTTATTTTGATTTCTCACAAGCCCTAATAAAATTCCCTCGGTTTCCATTCCCAATCTCGAGCTAGAATAATGGTTAGGCATTTTTCCTTTTTTTTTTCTCACCATTCAACCAAGCACTCAACTTTGATTTCGCTCAAAAAACTTTTATTTTATTTTTATTTTTGATTTCTCAAAAGACCTAATAGAATTCCTTCGATTTCATTCCCAATCTCGGATAGAATATGGTTAGGCATTTTTCCTTTTTTTTTTTCGCCATTCAACCAAGCACTCAACTTTGATTTCGCTCAAAAAACTTTTATTTTATTTTATTTTGATTTCAAAAGACCTTGTGAAATTCCCTCGAATTCTTTTCCAAAATTCCAGCAAAAAGTAACTAGGCATTTTCCCTTATCACCATGCAACAAAATTATTTTTTTTTTCAACCAAAAACATTCAATTTTGATTTCATTCAACTATTTTTATATTATTTTTATTTTGATTTCAAAAGCCTTAATAGAACTCCCTCGATCTCCTTTCTTATCTCGAGTAGAATTCGTTTAGGCACTTTTTTTTTTTTGCCCACTATGTACCATAACATTCATTGATTTCTTACAATTAAAAAATTTTTGATTTCTATTAATTATACTCAACCTATATCATCAACACCATTCTATTTTACTTATTATATCGCCAGCAATGCTTGTATATAGCCCCTCAATACCCACAACTAATTTTCCCACAAAATTATTTTTCACTTTACAGAATTCTCTCAGGCTAACCCCTTCTTGAATTCTTCACATGTAGGGGGCGCATCTGTCATAATTTGTATATAATTAAATGCAACCCCGACCCACTATGTATGTACCATGTATGATTTTCAAAGATTTAATAAAAGAATAAGGTAACTGGAGGAAAGAAAGTAACAAAAGACATAGAAAGTAGATCTAGAGGAGAGCATATTTATTAATAACGACGCAGTTAACCTTCTGACCCCAGGTCCCTGCGAGCTAAGTTTAAACCAACACTTCCTGGAAAAACAGGACGTATCTAGTGACCAGAAGTTATAAATGTTAAAGCTAACATCCAATATTTCCGGCAAAGACAGGACGTATCTAATATCCGTCGAAGTTATAAGCGTCAAGCTACCCGACACTTCCTGACCCAGGCCGGGCGTAACTAACACTAAAGGAAGCCGCCGGCCAATCAGAAGATAGCATCTAAACAGGTCAACCAATAGGGAAAGATCAGGTGATCATCTCTCAACCAATCAGAGAGAAACTGAGTCTTGGTGTTAAATCGAAAAGCAAGAATGGCCAGTCACGTTTTCGCTCTCATAGGAACAACACCTACAGTTGTTCAGTGGCTCTCGCCGAGTTCGGACAGTTGCTCCTTCGCTTCCAACAAGGTAACATCTACTCTAGAGGTCTCTCTCTCTCCGCTCATTTCATCTAAATCCAATCATCGCCATGTGATCAACTAATTAATAAGTCAAATCGCTCAACTCTTCTCAAGCTTTCTTCCCTCCAACCCAGTTGCCTTTTATTTTCAAAACAATCACGTGTCCTGATTATTCCTAACTGTGTGCTTCACTTACCACTCAACGACTGCGCTTCAACCAAATCTCACCATTCGCATCCAACAACAAGAAACCCCGCAACGATATTGCCACAGACCGGTTAAGTCGACAGAATTCTACAACAGTGTAATACAACAAATATTATAGTGTAATAACAATTGCATCATATTACATATATGTTATAGATTAGAAAATTTTTTGTGTGTTTGATTGTTGAAAAGAGGTGCAGTCGTGGAAAAGTGAAGATAATTATTTACCTTTCAAGCAGATTTTTATTTTGAATCTCTTGAAGTAAAAATATACATATAAAATTATTTATATCACAGGAATATAGAATTTATACAATGAATTCTATAATCGCGTGGATAAAAGATAGGTAGGGTTAAATATACATATTTACAACAATAATAATTAAAAGTGATATTTTTTTGAATATATGGTCAAAAATGCAGAACAGTCAATGAATGAAAAAATAAAATATATGTTTTAAAAAAAAAAAAATATTTGTATTTTAGATTATATAATATATATATATTATTTAAAAAAAAATTGTTGTTGTTGTTCACTTCTTTATCTCTTTCTTACTTTGCTTCTTGGATCCTGCAGTCGAGTCTTTTGTAAGACTTTGGGTCTTAATGGGGGCTTTTGTTGTTATCTTTCTTTTTCTGTATATTCCCCACTTTCACAGGCCTATCTCTCTTGTAATCTCGGGGAGAATCCTCTATAAGACCAGTGTTTCTTAATAAAGGCTTTTGTGTGTGTGTGTGCGCGCATTCTATACTCAGTACTGATGCACATTGGGGTAATAAATGGAATTGGAGAAATACGCGAAGTCCCATTGGATTAAGGACAAGGTCACACTTAGTTGGTCGCTATTAACGAAAGCGTCTGCGGCGAATCAATCGTGACTTTGATGTGACCTCGCTTTGACAAAGACTCGTAAGAAAGTACATCTTCGAGATAAAGCGTTGTCCTACCATTGTGATGGTAGCCTCTAGCCTCGTGTCACAATCTGTAAGATTTGTAGCAGTAAACAACAAGAGAAACAGTTGTCAATAAATGATAAAGTAGGGACAAGGAATGTGTTACAATGCGTAGAATATACAACGGTGAGGACAATAACAAGAGAAAGAAGCAGTTGTCAATTACTGGCAAATAGGGAAACAGATTCAGTTAAAATTGGTAGAGAATGTAGCGGTGATGGCAACAATGACAACAATGATAACAGAGGCAGTGGTCAATCAATGGTAGAGCAGGGACACAGAAGCAGCGGGAGATTTTGCGGCGGAAGCCAAGAATCATTATTCAATCAATGGATCCAGGCAAGCACGTACGTAATCGCCGTTCCACTCATAGCTGTCACAGCACATCTTCTCATCAGTTCTATTCTATAAATACTGTACAGTATATAGGAGGAGTGTGTGCAGTAGATAACTCTCTAGGCGACGCCCCTTTCATCAACTTTAAATAACCGCTAATACAACAGATGAAACATATAAACAACGGATCTCAGGGATCTAACAACACCATTTCCAAATGTGACCTAATATATCCATGTTACAAATATTTATGGTCTGAACTACGGGTCATGCCATCTAAATATATATCATGTCTCGTATTTGGGATGGCGAAGGATTTTCATTATATTTTCTGCGGTTTTATATCGGGTTTTGATATTATATATTTTTGAATAATCTTGTTATACTTTCAATGCCATGCACAGAACATATTTGATTCTTCGCTTTGTCATGTTGGTAGGTCTATGTATATTGATGAAACCTGGAGGATATTCATTTTTTTCATCTTAATGTAAAATATGTTTTGTTCAGCTTCAATAATTATTTAATTAAAAGGAGCAGTGGATAGAAATTCTCTTAGATAGTGTTTAATAACGGTTATTTTATGATTGATGGGACTAAATCAGTGTTGGGAAAATATTAATTAAAATGATTTATTAAAGATTAACAATTGATTAATTGTTAATTGTAATTTTCACAATTAAAAATTAATCAATTGTTAATTGTATTCATACAATTAACAATTATTAATTGTTAATTGCACTTTTCTAATTAACAATTAATTAATTGTTAATTGCACTTCAATTTAATTGAAAAATAATTTTTTAATGCCCAACACTGCATTTCAGTACCACTCTCTTCTCGAACATGCTGTCCGACAATTTGTGACTCTTTGGCAGATTTGTCATTGTCGCAAAAGAAAAAAGGCGTTCAACTGCAGCTGACGATGGTAAAGGTGTGTTGTATTTAATAAAAACACTTTTTATCTCAGGCAGTGTTGGGCAAATATTAATTAAAATGATTTATTAAAGATTAACAATTGGTTAATTGTTAATTGTAATTTTCACAATTAACAATTAATCAGTTGTTAATTTTATTTTTACAATTAATTGTTAATTGCACTTTTCTAATTAACAATTAATTAATTGTTAATTGCACTTTTCTAATTAACAATTAATTAATTGTTAATTGCACTTCAATTTAATTGAAAAATAATTTTTTAATGCCCAACACTGGACTAAATGAATTCAAATAGAGATATTTGTCTGTATGTGTTGGTTTTCTCTATGTGTGTGTGCTAGTTTCTATTTTACTATTGATCCTGGTAAGCTTAATGTCCAGGAATGCCAAAGAGCTGTTATTTTTATATTTCGTATGCTAAGGTTAAAACTGGCTTTAAACTGTTGAGGAAGGTTAGATAATTGTCGAGGTTGCTATTTTCATTTCTACAAATAACGTCATCTATATATCTTTCCATTTCTCATTGATTTTTGAAACATTTGACCAAGTTAAGAAAAAGGCATCTCCTTATCGTGCAACTGAAAGTTGCTGATGGCTTGCGCCATATGTCGGAATAAATATCAACTATTCTCGTTGATTTTTAATTATTCCAGAATTGGCTAAATACCCAATCTTAATTAATCAAGAAAATCTAACCACGTAAGCGTGCTTTTTTCACATTTGACCAGGTGTCAATAAAATACTTTGAATTGTCTATATCGTCCCTACAACTGCAAAATATCGAATGTGAAAAATTCAATTTTGAAGGAGAGAGAAATGAAGAGACCATGTGGCCTACCCTCAGTAGAGGAAGGCATTGAAGGAGGGAGAAATGAAGAGACCATGTCATGGTCTCTTCATTTCTCTCTCCTTCAAAATTGAATTTTTCACATTCGATAGTTTGCAGTTGTAGGGACGATATCATTACAAACTATTGAATACCATTTCAAAGATTCCACCCTTCAGTGTAGCATATAAAACCAGAATGATCCAATACAGTATTAGATCTCTAAAGAAGCGTTTTGGTGGATTAAATCGGAGAAATGCTGTGAAGGATTCACCACTGATGACCCAAACGCCTCCAATATATTTTGTCATAACAGTAAGGATAGTAGAAGTTTTTTTTATGTTTTAAAGAAACATTCGTGTTTTGATGGTTTCATTTCTTCTTGATTGATCAAGAGAGGGTGTTTGGTCCATTCTAATATAATTAAAAATCAACGATTAGCGTATATTTATTCCGACAGATGGCGCAAGGCTTTGACAACTTTTACCTACAAGATTAGAAGATACCTTTCTCTTAATTATATTGATGTTCTTCGATTTTTCAGAGCGATTATTTTACATATTTTTGGAAAGAGAGAGAAGAGGGAAACTTAAAGAATGTGAAAATAGGATGTGTAACAAATGTTTCTTTAAACTTTCGGAAGATATCTTTGTGAGAAATTTAGAACTGGAAACATCTTTATTTACGGGGTTTCTAACCAGAGTGGATGATTTTTGAGCCCCACAAATTTAGAACTGAGTGTGAAGCTATAGGAATGAATGACAAGCCCACCAGGAGTTTGCTTCCAGGGCTCCATCTGGCAGCGGGCTGAGATCACCGGCTTCCCCCAGATAGCCCGCAGCCGCGGATGGCTCCGGGCGGCGAAGATTTCCTTCTTCGTGCTGTGCACCACCGGGCTGCATTACCAGCTGGCGCAGTTCGCCCGGGAGTTCTTCAACTACCCCATGACCCTGACTGTCTGGATGGACTACCCGCCCAGGATCCTGCTTCCTGCGGTCACCATCTGTACTCCGCATTCGTGAGTTACTGTACGCCTCGCTCGTGAGTCACTAGTCAGTGAGGTAGACTTGTGGACACGGTCACAAAGGCACAAGTTAATAATGAACGAAAGAAAAGGTGATAAGTTGGAGAGATAAGCTTGTTGCATAATTTTCGAGGAGGTTGTTGAATACATCTCGGAGTGTTTTCCGCATCCGGAAAACAAAACATTCCGTGGAAATATCCAGTGGAATGTAAGATCCTAAAATTAATCCGATAAACTGCCCATTTATATTCCATCAAAACTGTTTCAACTCGTAGTGACTCTCCTTATATAATTTTAAGCTAATCAAGATAGGGAATTGGATAATATACTGAATCAATTATACTTTTTTTTTTTTTGCATATCCCTAGTACACGTGGTACAGGCCATGGTAATCATGGTGGGTAGAAGTAGGCAACTGCTTTTACTGTAAGTGCACCACATGTCTACACATGTGAAAAGCAGTTCGACTTTGCACTTACAAATGTGCCAGACCCTCGTTTGGTTACTTACACTCGCTGGTGGGGTTAGACTTTTGCAAGAATCGGGAACCATTGGAGCATTTTTTTTAAATCAGGAAAAAAAGTGCTCAATGCGGGATTTGATCCCGGGTCGTAGCGGTCGAAAACCAAAGGTTTATACCATCTTCCACCGAACCCCATCAATTATACTTTTCTTCACAAATATGTCCTGTTGAAGTGGTGCGTTTTAAAGTTTTTTTTATCGTATATTTGTTTATCCCTATATTTGTGCTGACCCATATGATACTCTCACCAATCAAACAGTACAAGTTCTACACAGAGGCATGCTGGCAGGATCAACAAGCGGCGCTACTGTGCCGGACATCCCGACCGCTGCCAACGGTCCCACACCCACGGATTCTATGTGAGTGGGTTCTGGCCTCTCTCACGGTGAACAAACCTTTTGTCATAATATTAGTTAGATCATTGAACCCAATCATACGGTTTGATTTTTGAATTATTGTCTTTATATTCCGTGAACGTTAATTGTGGAGAACACCACAGACACAACACAGATGATGGATCCAACTTGAAGAAAAGTCGATGTTAATCTCCACTTTATTTCGATAACTTATGTATCTGGGAGAATCCTGTATGGGACGATTATCCTTAATAAAGGGTTTTTGTTGTTGTATTTTCCTTGTATGTTTTAATTGGTTTTCGTAAAGATAGAGGCTGCCTGGCCGGCAATCATAGTTCTTCAAATTAAAGATACTCCGCCTTTGCTGGTCCCAAGCCCGGAAAAAAAAGAGGAGGGGGAGCAGTAACAAACTCACTAAAAAACCTGGGCTCAGCTGGCCCGGCTGATAGTACCCTGTAAGGGCTCCTAATCCAGGGATACAGGATGAGCAGCGTTTGTACTCCATGTTAGGAGCAGATGCACATGGCGGCCATTTCTTTTGGAGCTAAGTCGGCCTGCCACTGAGTAGAGCTCCCAATCTTAATGACAAAGGCAGACTCATTCTACTTCACCCAGCCAAGTCTCAAACTTTACAAGCTTGATATCCTAATATGATTGAGGGGAGATAAGAAAGAAGAAGAAGATACTTCGGCCAGTAAATCTTTTTTATTTTACTGGACGAAGTATCTTTAAATTGATTTTGTTTTGCACTTGAGATTATGTGTGTGGGCAGAGGTTGATGGCACGTTCAGACGTAAAGCCTGATATAAGTTAGTGCATTTAATAAGTTATTTTTCAATTTTACCCTTTGTGTGTAAATTTTGTAAAGGAAATTAGCATTATTTCGCTTTTAATTTATTTTGAAGGACTAGACAATATTCTTATAGTAGCGAAAGTTGTACTCAACGCACACTTAATTATTATTGTACAATTTTCACAAAGAGAAGAATTCACTGAAATAAAGCGTTCTACTTGAATATAAATGTTATCAGATCATACACAAATGGCGATGAGCTAACCCCTTGTTCTCGAACCTCACTGCCAGCCAGCAGATACGAGGGTTCAACGTCATACGTATCTGCTACCACGCGTTTTTCGAGTCTTTACACCTTTGAGCCTACATGTATAAAGAACAGCTATTATTTATAATGTGAAACATACTTATTGAAACAATATTATCTTCAGAAAATTGAGAAAATCCCATGAACATATTTGAGGAATCTATTAAAGCAAAGGACACCTCTCCCGTCAAAAATAAACGTCAAAACTAAACGCCATCAATTAACCGTCGCCGCAACTAGTGGCCTCTGGTCGATGACAAAGCCACAACACCAGCTTTGGAAAACTGAGAAGCGTCCACCTGGAGACCATGGTTTCGGGCTAATGGCCCCCGTCAGTCTAGGGTGGACTTTATTCCATGAGATCCACATGGGATCTAATGGAATCTTCACAATCTGCCAAAGAGGTGTTCAGCTGGCAAAGTGTCTAGGTCATATCTATGGCCAGAATCTGCATATTGGGTTGTAGAGGGGCATTAGTCAGAAACCGTGGAATTCAGGAGGGCGCTTCTCAGTTTACCAAAGCTGGGGTTGTGGTTTTGTCACCGACCCGAGGCCGCTAGTTTGCGGCGACGGTCAATAGATGGCGTCTAGTTTTGTCGTTTTGAGGAGAGGTGACCTTTGCTTATAGATTAATTTACTCCAGGAAAAACTTCCATATTCTTTTCTCAATATATAATAAATATTTAAAATATTTAAAATATGTATATAATTATGTGTATATAAAAATTGTATTTATTATTAATTTGTTAACCTGATACTCCTGTTGAAGGACTGACAAGTCCGAAAGCTTGAAAATAAAAAGTTGCACAAGAAACTTAACCCTGGAAGATTATATAAAAGGGCGTACCTGGATTTGTAAAGAAAAAAATTGTTTTTTTTCTCTTTACAGATCCAGTTACGCCCTTTTATATAATCTTAATTGATGGATCGCCTTTTTTGACTCAAATTAACCCTGGAAGCTTTATTTATTTTATGAAATTTCCATATATTTTTCAGGAATTCCACAAACACATGTCAAATGTCTCCTCCACTGCAGGAGGTGAGACCCGACCATGCCGACGTGGAGAGTCGTTTCTCGCGGTCCCAGCTGCAGCGCTACGGCATGCGATGGCTGGACGCCGCCGTGCTCTACCACAGGGGCCTCAAGTTCGAACCCTTCGTCAGGTGAGGGATTACAGCATAAGATACATTTTACTTATCTAGGAGAATCTTTAAGAGATGGACGTATGTCTACAGAAAGAGGAGATCAACATCGACCTTTCTTCAAGTTATATTTATCATCTGTGTCGCGCCTATTGTCTGTGATATTTTACAGAATTTGTGAAGCGCTGATGCATTCTTTTCACTACTTTTGCTATTAGAACATATGGGGAAAGGTAACACGCGTTGCTAAGAGGAATCTTGACAAATAACTTTGAAACAACTATGTAGAAATTATAATAAATGAAAGCATTAAAGAGCGCTAATATATTTCTTTTACAAATAAAACAAAATTCTACAGTCGTTACTGCGATGAAAAAATATTGCGAGGGCGTGGCTCATCATTGGTGAACCCTATCAGTGGTTTCCCCAATTTAATCTACCAGACCGCTTCTTAGAGCTCTAATACTGTATTGGATCATTCTGCTTAAATATGTTACACTGAAGGGTGGAATCACAGAAATGGTATCAAGCAAACTATGGACATAAGCTTTTAGGACAGTAGAATTACATACAGTAGAGAAACCAAGAAATGGGTATATAAAGCCAAACTTGCGTAAATACGCTTAACATGTGAAAAAAATAATATAAAAAATGAATAAATAAAAAGGTCAGATGTTGATATTAAAAACAAAGTTCATGGTCAGGATATGTCTTCTTTGTTTTTAATATTGCTTTATGAGAGAGGTATAGAAGAAGTGAGATGGTTGTGCAGCCCTGGAGCCCCGGAGGTGGTGGATCTGCCTGTGGTGGGAGACGACGGACGACGGGCCCTGTGCTGGGTGGTGAACCACCAGCTCTTCGCTCCCAACTCCTCCAAGCCCTTCCTGGACACCTCCGACTGTGAGACCTACTTCACTCCTTACCTAACACTTTTCATAATCTCGAAGAGAGAGTCTTCTTTATCAACTTGGGAATCCATGTAGATTACCCTTGCCATTGCCATTAAGTAAATTAAGAACGTTTTTTCACATAACATATATAACTTGTGATCTATGTAATAGCAGAATACAAGATGATGGATATAATATTTGGTTGCTTTTGCTTGGAGAAACAGATGGGGAATTCTTGACCGACTTATCCTTGTCTCAATCCGACAGTCAACAAATATATAACTGGATGAATATAGCCAATATATCAGTTGGAATAACTCCAACCTTTTTCACGGTACAACAACGTATTTATGTAAACAACAAACTCAGCGCCACATAATGGCGTCAATAATGGTTGGCGTGGAGACAAATGAAATATTGGCAAATAAATTATTTTTTGTTCAAATCAATAGGCTTGAGGGATAAGTCTCTTTTAATATTGCTAGGGCATGGTTCATTATTGGTGAACCCTACCAGTGGTTTCCCCAATTTAATCTACCAGACCGCTTCTTAGAACTCTAATACTGTATTGAATCATTCTGCTTATATATGCTACACTGAAGGCTGGAATCACAGAAATGGTATTCAAGTAAACTATGGACATAAGCTTTTAGAACAGTAGAGAAACCAAGAAATGGGTTTATTAAGCCAAACTTGCGTAAATAAGCTTAACATATAATATTAATGCTATTAATGCTTTAATGCTATTAAAAGAGACTTATCCCTCAAGCCTATTGATTTGAACATAATATTATGGGATTACCTATTAATTGTAAATTATTTTTTGGTTCAATATATATGGCTTTTTATTTAAAGATCTATTGGACTTCTATGGATTTCTCTTTTTTTCCAAATCATAGAGTATATTGACCAAAATGAATATCTCTTTGTTCTAAATAAAATGGCCTAATACACTTGGCCTTGTTCATAATAAAATTGTATTCAATAAAATTATAAAATCGAAATGTCTACCCCCCCAATTTTCAAACTTCAGTTAAAATATTGAAAAGGTGCAACTATAGTTTAAATTTTATACACTTCTTTCATCAAATCTTAAATTTATACGTCATTTTAATATATTTTACACACACACATACAGCTTTATTACGACCACCGGTCTTATACAGATTCACCACAGGAAGGAAGCATAGATGAAGCTCCTATACTCCAGGCAGCACAGAACCCAACAGCCTCCAGGACCGACGCATGTACAGTGGCCACAGAATCCACCGTGCATAGGTTAACGTATCACTGAAAAGGCGAGAGTGGAATTAATGAAAATATATTTTCACTGTGATATTTTAAAAGAGAAAAATAAAAATAGCAAAATATCTTATGAATATCACTGTCTTACTGAACATTGGTGGAAGGAGAGAAAACCGGAAATTTTGTATTTTGGCCTCCTTTTGGGGTCATAAACCATCTCAGCGAAAATCAAGTTCCAACAGGCTCCGAGTTGAATGCAGGAACCATAGACACCCATACATTGCTGATTATGTACAAGGGCCTTTGGAAAATACGTTGGTTTAAATTATGTATATTTGTTGTACATATACAATTTTGTACATAGGAATGCTCTATATAGAAACACAAAGCTTGATGTAACTTCAAAATGGCGTTCAATAAAATCTACAACCGGAAAATAAGGACGCGGCACCCGGTCAAATAACAGGTCGTTGACATTGTCCAAGAAGCTAAGAGAACATAAACCTCGAGCAGACCATTCCTTGATTGGACACACACCCAAAAAGGTCCGTCCCCTCTGACATAATCATTAACATATAAGCTGGGTTCCTACTGAGCCCACAGTATAGACCAGGTCGCCATGCTGCCAGATTAACCAGAGATTCCAGGACTTTCATAATCCACCTCACCTTTCTGAGTGTTTCCCCCTTTAAACCAAGGTAACCATGTTCCTATACGTGTGGTCTTCATGTGGCATTGTGGCTAGTGCGCTCCCACTGTGGCCCATGACTGTATGTTGGATGAGGAGCGACGTGTTGTCGGCTCCACACATTACAACATATACACCTATCCCCCGATTTACACGGTAGATACGTTCCTGAGGAAAAACGTGTAAATCGGGGGATATGTGTACACAGAAATAAAAATAAAATGCATTGACAGGTTAAAATATGTAGTCAGCACATAAACTCGGGATTCCTTGTGAGATGTGTACACAGCGCATGTGTTCAATCACAGTAGCATTTAGTATAGTGCGATTAAAAAAAAAACTTATTTGGAAAACCGTGTAAAATCGAAAACGTGTAAAACAAGTACCGTGTAAATCGGGGGATAGGTGTACAAGGCCTTCTAGGCTGTGTTAACTAGGGATATATATGGGAGACAAAGTAGGGATGAGCAGTTCCACGGTGTACAGCGCGGATTATTTTCTTCTACGACAACGTGGCCGTCATCAGCCTGATCCTGGGCCCCGAGCTGCTCGTCACCCGCGGCGGCCTGCCCACGGCACAGCTCCACCTCCACTCCCCCTTCCAGCCCACCAACCCCTACTACCAGGTACAGCGCAGGGGTTCACTCCAACCCTCTAGTACCATGTGGATCCTATGGCACACAGTTTCACCTCCACTCCCCCACCAACACCTTATATCAGGAGGACCGTCCAGCCAAAGTCACAGCTCCACCTCTACTCTCACTTACGGCCCATAAACCCCTATCACCAGGTGGACTACGCACAGCTCCACCTCAACTTTCCCTCTCAGCCCACGATCCCTATATTACCAGGTGAACTTCCCCGCCAACAGCACTGCTCCAACTTCACCAACCTCAACTACCAGCCCCCATTACACAGCTTCACCTCTACTTCCCTTCCACATGAGCATCATCTACCGCCCAGCTCCCATTACACAGCTCCACCTCTACTTACCCTTTAAGACCATAAATTCCTACGACCAAGTCGTCTTTCGGCCACGTCACAACTCCACTCCCTAATTCCCCTACAGGCCACAAACCCCTAATGCCAGGTGAACCGCTGCCTCGCCCATGGCATACCTCTACTTACCTCCCAGATTTCTACCACCAGGTGGACCCCCATCCACGGTAAATCTCCACCTCTACTGTCCCTTCCATCCCACAACCCCAGCGTGACCGCCCGCATCTACTACCTGCCCACCCACCAGTAGAATGTTTGCAGGGCAAGAACGTTGGGTTCGGCAAGATCAACATGATCCAATATCAGAAGGTAACTCATTTACTCAAATACAATCTTTTATAATATGGGCTGAGATCTAGAGGGTAATGTCGTATTATTGTTTTTTCCCATTTAACATGATTTTTAAAATATATATATATATTTTAAATTTTAGTTATACTATTAAAGCCTTTTATTATAGCTCTGATATATTTTACTATGAAAATTCGAAACTATTATAGACGCGTATGGTTATTTTAAAAATAAAACAATTTATACTGCCTTTACTGCAATAGAAAAATTAATAGGAGGGCCTGGCTCATCAGTGGTGAACCCTCCCCAGCGGTTTCGCCAGTTTAATCTACCATACCGCTGTTATATTGCATTTTTGGATCTTCCTTTTATAGTGATACTGATGTTAGACTCTTGGAATGGGTATGGAACGACGTGGATTTTCCTCCCCAAGTGGAGCTCTGTGTGTCGAGGTGGAGAACCGCCTGCTACCTGCGCCCTACGGCACGGACTGCTGGGACTATGTGGGACGGTGGAGGCCCGGGCTTCCGCTCTCACATGAGGTGTGTCCTTGATGTACACAGTCTGTCTATTTATTACACCTGGTATCTGTCCTTGATGTACGGTATCCATCTCTTGTACGGTATCTGTCCTTGATGTACGGTGTCCATCTCTTGTACGGTATCTGTCCTTGATGTACGGTGTCCATCTCTTGTGCGGTATCTGTCATAATGTCTCTAATGTAGAGGTCTGTCCCTCTAACCCAGGTACCTCTCACCCTGGCAGAAAACCAGTATTTCTCCCGTCTCCAACTTTCGCGAGGAAAGATCTCAAACCAACCATCCAACCATGGATCACATGGGAAATTCTCCCGTAAATTTATTCCTACATTAACAATATGTTGTATAACTTCCTTTCGTGACCTTACTGATAGGATTAAATGGCGGCAGAAACTCCCTAATGATCTTGAGGGACTTTAAACTCTATGTGTGTAATCTTGAAAAATTTGTTATTAAGTATTATAACCCTTTGTAACCTTGGAAACTTTCCTCCAATTGTCTTAGACTCTTTGATTCCTTTACTACTAAGATGATTTCGCCGATGGTAAGCCCCTCCTCGACTAGGAGCTTCGCCTTCTCAATGCTGTCCAGTCCGCTCAGAACATGGCCGGGCGTCTTCAATGACTGCTAGGCTGACCCCAGCAACTCCTCCAAGGCCTTCATGTAGTGCACGAGATGGAAGTCCGCTCACCATTCGACATAGCAGCATTGGTCGAACGATGCAGCTGCTGATCTTGCCTTGTTCAGCGTCTGCTAAATGTTTGGTGTTCCTGACGAAGACCACGGAATTCTTCTTGATTTTGTGGCTATCCAGTTGAACTTAAAGCTTTGACGTCAGACCTCGATTTCTTGGTTTGCTGGCTTTTGGAGTCAAACCCCGTTCTTTTATTTGGCTTTACTGTTATTAAAAGTGCAGTACTCCCATCTATCTCAGCGACTTCCACTTGATCTGTCCAATTTATATTTGTTTTCCGCTGCACAGGATTTGCATTTCTGCGAATTGCCTCAGATTGTTGGCAAATTCTTCGGCTATTTCTCAGTTATGATTGGCTTTTGGAGTTTCAACAACATGCCCTCATCATCTTGGCTTTCAGCCAGTACTCCAAATGCATTTAACATCTCAGTCCGCTCCATCTCCAATTCTATAAACATGGAGCCCGCGCTCCGTGAGGCTGCACAGTCAAAAGAGACAATTAAGTTTCTGATTTTTCAATCATCACTTTCAAATTAATACAGTTGAACCTCTGATAAAGAACCACCTTTGTAACATTGAAGTCGCTGCCTACAATTAGAATCACCTCCAGAAGAGACCAGAAATCTACCGGCAGTCTCTCGTGGGAAATCTGACCAAGAATACGTAATTTTAACTGGTTGCTTTCTGGATTTACCTTGTAGACACTAGCTAGCTTCTGTCTGGTGTGCAGATGTGCATCCACAAGTGCGTCTTCGAGCGATCCCACGCGGCTTGTGGCTGCTCCCCGCTCGGTTACCTCTTCCCCAACAACGCGGAGTTCTGTACAACAGGTAGATACTGGAAATATCAGCTTCGCGAAAGTCTCTATTCTTTTGAGATTCGTTGGAAAATCCGAGCTATATGTCATTCACATAACAGAGGCAAATTTTCAATGTAGATTAGCAAGCCCATTTTCTATATTCTTCTCAAAAGTATCAGGGGCGTTGTACAACCCTTGACAGTATCTTCAAAATATACGTACCTTGGCTACCCCTTAACTACCAAGAATCCAACTGCTTACGTGGCGCAGCACTTTAAAAGCAAAGCATTGGTTGCTACAAACGCAGTATGGAGAATACTATCTAAGTCAAGAACCAAATCGTTCGGAGCAGTGATGAAACTACTTGACTTCATAGTTTTATCCACGTTGTTATACTCGGCCCCACTGTGGGCGACGAATCAGATAAGAGTTGTAAACCAGATCCAGGATATTTTCCTACGGCGATTTCTTGACCTTCCCAAATATACTCCGGGCTACATCTTGCGAACAGAAACCGGAAGGATGTCCCTCGAATTAAACATTACGAAATTGATTCTAAATTTCTGGATACGGATTTTAAAAATGGACAGGACAAGATTACCCTATGTTTGCTTGTGTCCCAGCTCTGGAAAGTTTCAATTGTGGGAAAAGCGGGAAACAACTTTATTCATAACCTGAATAGCATCATTGACTCTAGGGGTTTTTCTTTTCTTAAGAACTGTGAAGATTATATGGTTGTGCGAGGAGAAATGCCTAGAATTATTCAAACCACAGTGGACCAGCTACTCCAATTTGACAGAGCTAAGATACAAAACTCAACTCACTGTATTCACTATCAATCTCTAAGTAGCTCCTTCACGACGGAGGACTACTTACTATCAAACCTCCCTTTGAAAATTAAACGATTTATAGCCCGTCAAAGGATTCTATGGCTACTTTTCCGCGAGGATATCACGGGATTTTGGAACAGCGACCCTTTAAATTGCTACTTCTGCAATGTTGACATCCAAGACAATTTGGTCCACTATCTATTCCATTGCCCATTCCTACATGAAAAGAGACTGGAAATTCGCGAAATTTCGGGGCTAATTCACTATAATGAACAAAATGTATATAAAATCTTCACTACTCTCCTGCTGGATAAAACATTTGTTTATAAATATTTTAAATATTTCAAGGCGATTGATAAAATGAGAGAAGAAGTGCTCAACTCCACAGACAACGGCTGATTGCTCCCCCTCCTCTCTAAATTGCTTTTCCTTCTCACTCATGTACATATACATGATATATGTATAGTGTCTAATAAAGGTTTTTGTTGTTGTTGTTGTAGTATCAGTGGCGTTGCATTGGTTCGGAATGTCTCTCAGGAACTTATATAAGCCATGGGCTCTAGTAACGGCTGTCTTTTCCTTGTCTTTCTCTTCAACCTCTACATAGCAATATGTCCTCACCCCTATTGTCTATTGCTGAAATATATTAAGATCATTGAAATATATATTGATTATTTCATCAATTCTGGGGATTGGATAGACATTCTTTATCTCGCTTCTTGAGCAGCCATATGGAGAGAAAGAGACCAGGGACTTTAAGGTGGTCTAACTCTGCCGCCTCTGAGCATTTCATTAATTTATCTTATGATTTCTCGCTCTTCAGTGCTCACCCTGTATGGCTTGTGTTTAATCGGTTTTGTGCCTTCTGTATCAAGCCTTTTCCAACTTCTTATTTTCTTTATTTGATAAAATTCAATTTATCTGATATTGAGTTTTTATTTATTTATTTATTAATCAGCAAGGCGCGATATTGAAATATTGAATACATGACCTGTGTCTCTCCAGAGCGTGTTTCAACTATATTTTAATGTAAATAAGGGAATGAAAAGCAATCTCCTCCAAATATATCAATGTTTATATATATATATACTAGACGAAAGGCCCGGGCAACGCCCGGGGTTTACCCGAGTGCGAATATATTTTAAAAACGTTGTCTTGGGTGGTCGCTATTGACAGGGTGGTCTGTATAGGCGGGTGGATGTATCACACAGCTGATAACAGGGTTGTCTAGGGTGGTCGCTATAGACAGGGTGGTCTGTATAGACAGGTGGATGTATCACACAGCTGATAACAGGGTTGTCTAGGGTGGTCGCTATAGACAGGGTGGTCTGTATAGACAGGTGGATGTATCACACAGCTGATAACAGGGTTGTCTAGGGTGGTCGCTATAGACAGGGTGGCCTGTTTAGACAGGTGGATGTATCACACATCTGATAACAGGGTTGTCTAGGGTGGTCGCTATAGACAGGGTGGTCTGTATAGACAGGTGGATGTATCACACAGCTGATAACAGGGTTGTCTAGGGTGGTCGCTATAGACAGGGTGGTCGGTATAGACAGGTGGATGTATCACACAGCCGATAACAGGGTTGTCTAGAGTGGTCGCTATAGACAGGGTGGTCTGTTTAGACAGGTGGATGTATCACACAGCCGATACCAGGGTTGTCTAGAGTGGTCGCTATAGACAGGGTGGTCTGTATAGACAGGTGGATGTATCACACTGATGATAACAGGGTTGTCTAGGGTGGTCGCTATAGACAGGGTGGTCTGTATAGACAGGTGGATGTATCACACAGCTGATAACAGGGTTGTCTAGAGTGGTCGCTATAGACAGGGTGGTCTGTTTAGACAGGTGGATGTATCACACAGCTGATAACAGGGTTGTCTAGGGTGGTCGCTATAGACAGGGTGGTCTGTATAGACAGGTGGATGTATCACACAGCTGATAACAGGGTTGTCTAGAGTGGTCGCTATAGACAGGGTGGTCTGTTTAGACAGGTGGATGTATCACACAGCTGATAACAGGGTTGCCGAAAGTGACCGCTATAGACAGGGTGGTCTGTATAGACAGGTGGATGTATCACACTGATGATAACAGGGTTGCCGAAAGTGACCGCTATAGACAGGGTGGTCTGTATAGACAGGTGGATGTATCACACAGCTGATAACAGGGTTGTCTAGGGTGGTCCCTATAGACAGGGTGGTCTGTATAGACAGGTGGATGTATCACACAGCTGATAACAGGGTTGTCTAGGGTGGACGCTATAGACAGGGTGGTCTGTATAGACAGGTGGATGTAACACACAGCTGATAACAGGGTTGCCGAAAGTGACCGCTATAGACAGGGTGGTCTGTATAGACAGGTGGATGTATCACACTGATGATAACAGGGTTGTCTTGGGTGGTCGCTATAGACAGGGTGGTCTGTATAGACAGGTGGATGTATCACACAGCTGATAACAGGGTTGTCTTGGGTGGTCGCTATAGACAGGGTGGTCTGTATAGACAGGTGGATGTATCACACAGCTGATAACAGGGTTGTCTAGAGTGGTCGCTATAGACAGGGTGGTCTGTATAGACAGGTGGATGTATCACACAGCTGATAACAGGGTTGTCTAGAGTGGTCGCTATAGACAGGGTGGTCTGTTTAGACAGGTGTATGCATCACACAGCTGATAACAGGGTTGCCTAGGGTGACCGCTATAGACAGGGTGGTCTGTATAGACAGGTGGATGTAACACACAGCTGATAACAGGGTTGTCTAGAGGGGGGCGGGCAAGGAGGTCACGTGTTTGCTGGAGGCCAATGGGCGCGCATTCTATCCGTGAGCTTCAGACAGACAGACAGACAGACAGACAGAATAAGGCAAATATATAAGTAGATATATATACAGTAGAACCTCCGTGAGAGGACACTCCCACTAGAGGGCACCTCTTCCTAAAGGACACTTTGGCTCTGCAATTAGGTGTCCTTTACAGGGAGGTTCTACTGTATACGTTTATATCCCAGGTTCTCTTAGCGCTTTTTTCTCTTTTTCGTTTTTCCTCATTCCAGCTGCTCCATCCTCGTACCCCCCTACGTCGGCCTCCTATTGGCTGCCTCGAACTCCTTCTTTTCCGACACTGTAAAGGACACTTTGACTCGGTGTTGTCCTTTACAGGGAGGTAGTTCTACTGTATGTGATAATAATCTATGACGTTATTGTGGTGTTGGCCCAGAGCAGCACGAGTGTCTGTCAGCCGTGGAGGTGGACACGTGCTACACGTCGTGTAAGCCAGACTGCAGGTCTGTCGTGCTCCCTCAGTCCCCACACACGCTCAGTCTGGTTGTGACAGGCGCCTGGAGTTCTCCTATGCCATCACGGAGAGGACCTGGGCGGAGACCGTAGGTACTGGGGTGGGGCAGGAAACACAATATTCTGTCGGTTCTTAGCAGTGGGATATAAGGAGAATACAAATATCGCTTAAAAAGTATTATCTGAAGCTATTTTTTACTTCTATGATTCTTTTCAAATCAATTTTATACTGCATTTACTGCATTGACAAAATAGAGAGCCCGGCTCATCAGTGGTAAACTCTCCCAGCGGTTTCGCCAGTTTAATCTACCATACCGTCATAATATTGCATTTAGCTGTTTTATTTTTATTCTCAAGATCAAATGGACAGATGAGGTGACTGTGATTCCATACCAACACAATGCTCTCTTTCCTCCAAAACATGATTTCCATTTGTGCAGCTACCCTCGCTTTTCTTGACATATCAAGATAACCTTGAGGCCAAACTGACCCTTTACTTGGAGAAATAAATGCATACATACATTTTATATTCACAGATTGCTTTTCGTCATTGTTAGTAGAAATGGCCATGACAACATGTTTTTTGAAAAATAAATCAGGAAGAATAATTGACACATAGAGATTTGGTCTGCAGAGAAATGAGTATTTAATTAGTTGAAGTCATTTCTAACAATGTGTTGAGATTTCTGGACTCGGATTTTTTTTTTGCTTTTCCCTAGTACACGTGGTACAGGCCATGATAATCATGGTGGGTAGAAGTAGGCGACTGCTTTTTTATTATAAGTGTACCACAGTGAAAAGCATTTCGACGTTGCACTTACAAATGTACCAGAGCCCCGTTTGGTTACTTGCACTCGCTGGTGGGGTTGGACTCAGGTTTGAGATAGTTGAATGCCAACCAACCGTTGTCCCAGGTGGCCCTCGCCGCCACGACTCTCAAGATCAGCAAGCTCTACTTTGACATCGAGAACATCACCGCAGCGTGAGTTGGTGGAATACAGCTTTGTAGCGTGGGTGAATTGAGATGGATTTGTTTCAAGAACTTTTAAATAGCAATAATTATAAATTATCTCTAATGTATACAGTAGAACCTCCATGAGAGGACACCCACACTAGAGGACACCTCTCTACAAAGGACAGTTTTCATTTACAAAATTACCATTTTTACTATTTAGAAACTCTCTGGTAAAAGGACACCTCTCCCTAAAGGACACTTTGGCTCTGTAATTAGATGTCCTTTACAGGGAGGTAGTTCTACTGTATATTTATATTGGAAACAATGAGTAGTTAATTAAGTACAGTTAAATCTGTCTATAGCGTTCCCTCTAAATAGCGCCTTCCTCTCTATAGCGCCCGATTTTAAACATTTTACATTAAAAGTGACCTGTCTATAGCACCCCCTCTCTATAGACAGGTGTAACTGTATTTAAAACATTAGGTAGTGTTATTAGCATGCAATATATCTACAAAAAATTATGCATTTTAAAAAGAAAATTTTATTTCTATTTTAATTCTATTTATAAATACTTTAAATAATTGGAGTTATGTGCTTCCTGGATATAAAGATCTTCTCTCTAGCTAAGTCAGTGGCCTGCCACTGAGTAATGCTCCCAGTCTTAATGACAAAGGCATTCTACTTCACCCACACCATCAACGAGCTCTATAAGCTTGATACCCTAATATGATTGAGTGGACATAAGAAAGAAGAAGAAGAATTCTTCTCAAAACTGCCAAGAATCCGACGGGTGTTAGCAACTTCTCACAGCCCCTTAGTGTTCCTTTTAAAACTGCTAAATAAAGTCTGTTATATGTCAGGAGGTTTACTGTAAATGGTAGCTGCACTGTGGAAGTGACCTTTCTCTTCTTTCTTATCTCCACTCAACAATAACATTAGGGTATCAAGCTTATAGAGCTCCATCATGACTGGGTGAAGTAGAATGCCTTTGTCATTAAGACTGGGAGCACTACTCAGTGGCAGGCCGACTTAGCTCCAATATAAAATGGCCACCTCCGACATGAGAAACAGACGCAATGTGCAGCTGCTCCTAACATGGAGTACAAACGCTGCTCATCCTGTATCCCTGGATTCGGAGCCCTTACAAGGTACTATCAGCCGGGCCAGCTGAACCCAGGTTTTTTAGTGAGCTTGTTACTGCTCCCCCTCCTCCTTCTTTTTCATCCGGGCTTGGGACCGGCAAAGGCAGAGTTGTACCTTATCATGAAAGAGGTCTATCAGAAACCTCAAATTGTTCCTGCTGGGAACTGAACAAACCCTTATCCACCTTATCTACGACTGTCCAAACTCTTTGCAGAAGTGAGAGACATGGATTGTTCCCAGATATAAAATATGTATCTCTCTTATATCAACCACTTTGTTTGTATTAATTTTATAAACGCTGTCGCTTATTACATGTAAATTTGTAAAATATTTGATCCTAAGTTTTAACTTGTATGTTGTTTGTTTGTTTCCTTTGTAATAGGCGCAATTACTTCAATATCGCGTTTTTTTTCTGATCCATGGCTATGTCTTAGTGGAATTCCAACAAGTGTGGAACAACATTCTAGCGAGATTCGTGTGTTGCAGGACAGACACCATCACCCTCATTATAGCAGTTGACAAGCGGGTGCTCACCTACAGCTATGTTCCCAAATACCAGGTACTCAAACATTCATAAACCTCTGTCATTTTTTAAATCTCTCTCCACACTTACCATGCCGGGGGTCAGTGGAAGGGTGGTGTAAATCGTTCGTTTTTGACTGCTATGACCCGGGATTGAGTCCCACATTCGGCACTTTTTCCTAATAAAGAAAAAAATGCTCCAATTGGCCCCCAATTCTTGCAAAGGTCCAAGCCCACCAATGAGTGCATGTAACCAAATGGTTACTTGTCTGTCGACTCTGGAACATTTGTAAATGCAAAAGTTAAACTGCTTTTCACGTGTGTAGACATGTGGTGCACTTACAGTAAAAAGCAGTCGCCAACTTCTTACCCACCATGATTATCATGGCCTGTACGACATGTACTGGGAATAATTTCAATCTCTCTCCACACTTACCATGCCACTTGAACCATGCATTATGTTACTTATGGAAGTTGTACCATGTGTATATCAGGATTCTGATAACTCTGAAAGATATTCGATATATATTTTCACACACTTTTTATTTATTTGGTCTTATAACCTTGTGATATTTGATGCACAGTGACCTTTATTGACGACACGAGATAACTAAGTGTGAACAAAATGGACTCCGTATCCTTAAAAAAAAAAATAGACAAAAGGCGACATAAAAGATTTTCCACTTTCTTGTGTTTTGTCCAAGAATGTATATAAACACACTACCTTGAACTTTACAGTAATTACATTGTAGAGACCAACCAAAAATCACTCTTTACTCCCAATGCCCGATAGAATTTCTACTAGGTTTGGGCTGAGTATAGATTCATTGAATGCCTCATAGAGCAAAAGTTGGATTATAAACACAAGGTAATAAGACCAAATCCAAATAAATAGTGTGTGACGTTTTGGTAACAACGTTGTTACCATCTTCAGACAAAAGTACTCTTGTCTGTAGTACTTAGTGTACTGTAGTGAGCACTTTTGTCTGAAAATGGTAACAATGCTGTTACCGAAACAGCACACACTATTTATTTATATTTGGATCTTATTACCTTGTGTTTATGTGACATTAGTTTGTTAAAGATCTTGAGAGCACTCTCAAGAAACACAAATAGAGCTTGACATTATGGTACAAGAAAATAAGACCTAATCCAAATAATTTAAGTGTCGGACGTTTCGGTAACAGCATTGTCACCATCATATTTTTGTATCTATAGTCCAAATTGTTCTCTATCAACATTATGGTAAAATACAGTTGATGGAATACCTCTGGTTGTGCAACTAGTGGTGACATGCAGTCTGAAGATGGTAACAATGATGTTACCGAAACGTTACACACTTATTTATTTGGTCTTATTACCTCATGTTTAAATTAAATTAGTTTATTAAAGGTCTTGAGAACTCTCTAAAAACACACAATTAGAGCTTGATACCAACATTATGATAAAATATTGAATAAAATACATCAGGCCTCCAAGGAGAGATACTTTTCAAAACATTTCTATTCTCTAGCTGTCGGACAAGAACGGCCTTCTACATGAGAAACCATGGAGTGAACGCCCTTCTACATGAGAAACCATGGAGTGAACGCCCTTCTACATGAGAAAACATGGAGTTACGCCCTTCTACGTGAGAAAACATGGAGTGAACGCCCTTCTACATGGGAAACCATGGAGTGAACGCCCTTCTACATGAGAAACCATGGAGTGAACGACCTTCTACATGAGAAACCATGGAGGTGAACGCCCTTCTACATGAGAAAACATGGAGTGTGAACGCCCTTCTACATGAGAAACCATGGAGTGAACGCCCTTCTACATGAGAAACCATGGAGTTACGCCCTTCTACGTGAGAAAACATGGAGTGAACGCCCTTCTACATGAGAAACCATGGAGTGAACGCCCTTCTACATGGGAAACCATGGAGTGAACGACCTTCTACATGAGAAACCATGGAGTGAACGACCTTCTACATGGGAAACCATGGAGTGAACGCCCTTCTACATGGGAAACCATGGAGTGAACGACCTTCTACATGAGAAACTATGGAGTGAACGCCCTTCTACATGAGAAACCATGGAGGGAACGACCTTCTACATGGGAAACCATGAAGTGAACGCCCTTCTACATAAGAAACCATGGAGTGAACGCCCATCTACATAGGAAACCATGGAGTAAACGCCTTTCTACATGAGAAACCATGGAGTTACGCCCTTCTACGTGAGAAAACATGGAGTGAACGCCCTTCTACATGAGAAAACATGGAGTGTGAACGCCCTTCTACATGAGAAACCATGGAGTGAACGCCCTTCTACATGAGAAACCATGGAGTGAACGACCTTCTACATGGGAAACCATGGAGGGAACGCCCTTCTACATGAGAAAACATGGAGTGTGAACGCCCTTCTACATGAGAAACCATGGAGTGAACGCCCTTCTACATGGGAAACCATGGAGTGAACGACCTTCTACATGAGAAACCATGGAAGTGAACGACCTTCTACATGGGAAACCATGGAGTGAACGCCCTTCTACATGGGAAACCATGGAGTGAACGACCTTCTACATGAGAAACTATGGAGTGAACGCCCTTCTACATGAGAAACCATGGAGGGAACGACCTTCTACATGGGAAACCATGAAGTGAACGCCCTTCTACATAAGAAACCATGGAGTGAACGCCCTTCTACTTGGGAAACCATGGAGGTGAACGCCCTTCTACATAGGAAACCATGGAGTAAACGCCTTTCTACATGAGAAACCATGGAGTTACGCCCTTCTACGTGAGAAAACATGGAGTGAACGCTCTTCTACATGAGAAACCATGGAGTGAACGCCCTTCTACATGAGAAACCATGAGTGAACGCCCTTCTACATGGGAAACCATGGAATGAACGCCCTTCTACATGAGAAAACATGGAGTGTGAACGCCTTTCTACATGAGAAAACATGGAGGGAACGCCCTCCTACATGAGAAAACATGGAGGGAACGCCCTTCTAAATGAGAAAACATGGAGTGTGAACGCCCTTCTACATGAGAAAACATGGAGTGTGAACGCCCTTCTACATGAGAAAACATGGAGGGAACGCCCTTCTAAATGAGAAACCATGAAGGGAACGACCTTCTACATGAGAAACCATGGAGTGTGAACGCCCTTCTACATGAGAAAACATGGAGTGAACGCCCTTCTACATGAGAAAACATGGAGTGTGAACGCCCTTCTACATGAGAAAGCATGGATGGGAACGACCTTCTACATGAGAAACCATGGGGTGAACGCCCTTCTACGTGAGAAAACATGGAGTGAACGCCCTTCTACATGAGAAACCATGGAGTATGAACGCCCTTCTACATGAGAAAACATGGAGTATGAACGCCCTTCTACATGAGAACCATGGAGTGAACGCCCTTCTACGTGAGAAAACATGGAGTTACGCCCTTCTACGTGAGAAAACATGGAGTGAACGCCCTTCTACATGAGAAACCATGGAGTGAACGCCCTTCTACATGGGAAACCATGGAGTGAACGCCCTTCTACATGAGAAACCATGGAGTGAACGACCTTCTACATGGGGAAACCATGGAGTGAACGCCCTTCTACATGAGAA
>CP092881.1:73287392-73386868 GCA_030710605.1 Cordylochernes scorpioides
AGAGAGAAGGCAGAATTCCAGTCACCTGCTTTTTGAATGTCTTCCAGAACTACAGAAATCTGGAAAACAAGGAATACAAGGATCTTTTTATGTTTATAAATATTAAGGACTCATATTTAAAATTTAGAAAATTCTGTGAATATATCTATGATTTTCTCTCTTGGTAAAAAAAAAACGTAATTGCAAAACTATATATTTGTATTTATTTCATTGATTGTTCCTAGCTAGGATGTGGAATCAAGCATGATTTAATGTCCTTTACTTTCTTCTTTAAACTTCTACTCAAACCTTGTAATTCACCAATTGTTTATGTAAAATAGTTCTCTGAATTCAGTGTTGTTGTTTGACGCCCCTTGTGGGAATATCGCGTCTGATTTGATGATGATAAATAAAATAGTCACCCGGCTGGTGATATGGAACTTTCAACTATAGCGTAGGCCTTGCAAGTTTGATGAGTTATATTAGGAAGGTAACTTTATAAAGATTGGAGTGTTGTGGAAGGAAAAAAGTCAGTTTCTTTAACTTCTTACAACGTGGCACACAATAGTTATTTAAATGTTTTCTAGAACGGATACTTTATAGAAATTTCCTGCAAAGCCAGTCCATTCTCCTCGAGCTATTTTATGATAAGCAGCGGCCTCTTCCAAAGGTCCTGTTTAGTACATCTAATGCAAGCCAGAATGTGTTCTGGAGCTGCAGGTGCCAAGCTACATTTTGGACAAGTGGGGTAGATTTTGTTGTTATTTTCTATCTTCCATGGTTGAAATGACCTGTTCTAAATCTTGTTTGATGCTGTCTGAGGTTCAGAGCTCCTCCTGGGACTCTGAACCTCAGTAATATATTCTGATATCCATTATTTTATAGAACGTCAATATCACAGGATCTTTGGATTTTTACGAAGATAACTTGGATGTCGGACACAAAACACGCCGAGGGAGGAATCATTCGCTTAATCTCGTTACACTCAAATGTGTAGAAAGATTGGGAGTTATTCTTTACCGAAGTCTGCTCAAGTCGGAGCGGGGAAAACCTCGAGAAGGAAAGTTAAAAATAAGCGCCGAAGTTTGATCTGATAAAAGTAACTTCTGTAAGATAGATGGCAGCATTCCCCTCGTCTTATGGAGGGAAATGGCGTAATGAAGAGAAGTGTTTCTTCAAACGACTTAGAAGACAGGTTGCTATAAAAGAGGCTGCTATGTCAGACGCATGCTATACTCAGGACTGATGCACATTGGGATAATAAATGGAATTGGAGAAATACGCGAAGTCCCATTGACTCGAGGACAACGTCACTCTAAGGACGTCGCTTTTAACGAAAGCGTCTACGGCGAATCAATCGTGACTTTGATGTGACCTCGCTTTGACAAAGACTCGTAAAAAAGTACATATTCGAGAAAAAACGTTGTCATACCATTGTGATGGTAGCCTCTAGCCCCCCCCCCCCCCCCCCCCCCCCCCCCCCCCCCCCCCCCCCCCCCCCCCCCCACCGTGTCACAATCTGGAAGATATGTAGCAGTAAACAACAAGAGAAACAGTTGTCAATAAATGATAAAGTATGGACAAGGAATGTGTTACAATGCGTAGAATATACAACGGTGAGGAAAATAACAAGAGAGAGAAGCAGTTGTCAATTACTGGCAGATTAGGGAAACAGATGGAGTTAAATTGGTAGAGGATGTAGCGGTAATGGCAACAAGAGCCAGAGGCAGTAGTCAATCAATGGTAGAGACACAGAAGGTGTAACAAGCCGTAGATGTAGCGGTGATGAATACAACAACAAGACCCAGAGGCAGTGGTCAATCAATGGTAGAGCAGGGACACAGAAGCCGTGGGAGATTTTGCGGCGGAAGCCAAGAATCATTAGTCAATCAATGGATCCAGGCAAGCACGTACGTAATCGCCGTTCCACTCCTAGCTGTCATCTTCTCATCAGTTCTATAAATACTGTACAGTATATAGGGGGAGTGTGTGCAGTAGATAACTCTCTAGGCGGCGCCCCTTTCATCAACTTTAAATAACCGCTAATACAACAGATGTGACATATAAACAACGGATCTCGGAGATCTAACAACACCATCTCCAAATGTGACCTAATATATCCGTGTTACAACTATTTATGGTCTGAACTACGGATCATGCCATCTGTATATATCATGTCTCGTATTTGGGATGGCGAAGAAATTTCATTATATTTTCTGCGGTTTTATATCGGGTTTTCATATTATATATTTTTGAATAATCTTGTTATACTTTCAATGCCATGCACAGAACATATTTGATTCTTCGCTTTGTCATGTTGGTAGGTCTATGTATATTGATGAAACTTGGAGGATATTCATTTTTTTCATCTTAATGTAAAACATGTTTTGTTTAGCTTTAATAATTATTTAATTAAAAGGAGCAGTGGGTAGAAATTCTTTTAGATAGTGTTTAATAACGGTTATTTTATGATTGATGGGACTAAATGAATTCAAATAGAGATATTTGTCTGTATGTGTTGGTTTTCTCTATGTGTGTGTGCTAGTTTCTATTTTACTATTGATCCTGGTAAGTTTAATGTCCAGGAATGCCAAAGAGCTGTTATTTTTATATTTCGTATGCTAAGGTTAAAACTGTCTTTAAACTGTTGAGGAAGGTTAGATAATTGTCGAGGTTGCTATTTTCATTTCTACAAATAACGTCATCTATATATCTTTCCATTTCTCATTGATTTTTGAAACATTTGACCAAGTTAAGAAAAAGGCATCTCCTTATCGTGCAACTGAAAGTTGCTGATGGCTTGCGCCATATGTCGGAATAAATATCAACTATTCTCGTTGATTTTTAATTATTCCAGAATTGGCTAAATACCCTATCTTAATTAATCAAGAAAATCTAACCACGTAAGCGTGCTTTTTTCACATTTGAAGAGGTGTCAATAAAATACTTTGAATTGTCTATATCATTACAAACTATTGAACACCATTTCTAAGATTCCACCCTTCAGTGTAGCATATAAAACCAGAATGATCCAATACAGTATTAGAGCTCAAAAGAAGCGGTCTGGTATATTAAATTGGCGAAACTGCTGGGAAGGATTCACCACTGATGAACCAAACGCCTCCAATATATTTTGTCATAACAGTAAGGATAGTAGAAGAAGTTTTTTTATGTTTTAAAGAAACATTCGTGTTTTGATGGTTTCATTTCTTCTTGATTGATCAAGAGAGGGTGTTTGGTCAATTCTAATATAATTAAAAATCAACGATTAGCGGATATTTATTCCGACAGATGGCGCAAGGCTTTGACAACTTTTACCTACACGATCAGAAGATACCTTTCTCTTAATTATATTGATGTGCTTCGATATTTCAGAGCGATTATTTTAAATATTTTTGGAAAGAGAGAGAAGAGGGAAACTTAAAGAATGTGAAAATAGGATGTGTAACAAATGTTTCTTTAAACTTTCGGAAGATATCTTTGTGAGAAGTTTAGAACTGGAAACATCTTTATTTACGGGGCTGCTAACCAGAGTGGATGATTTTTGAGCCCCACAAATTTAGAACTGAGTGTGAAGCTATAGGAATGAATGACAAGCCCACCAGGAGTTTGCCTCCAGAGCTCCATCTGGCAGCGGGCTGAGATCACCGGCTTCCCCCAGATAGCCCGCAGCCGCGGATGGCTCCGGGCGGCGAAGATTTCCTTCTTCGTGCTGTGCACCACCGGGCTGCACTACCAACTGGCGCAGTTCGCCCGGGAGTTCTTCAACTACCCCATGACCCTGACTGTCTGGATGGACTACCCGCCCAGGATCCTGCTTCCCGCGGTCACCATCTGTACTCCGCATTCGTGAGTTACTGTACGCCTCTACTTGTGAGTCACTGTACGCTTCTTCCTGTAAGTCCTCAACATTCTGTACGCCTCTACTCGTGAGTCTCGAACATTCTGTACGCCGTATTAATGAGTATTCAACACACTGCACGCCTCAGTCGTGAGTCCTCAACACACTGTGAGTACCCAACCCGGAAGCTCACTAGATAAACCGCGAGTGATTGTCACGAACTGATCAAATTGGAAAATATTTGTTCATATAGTCACCAGAACTTGACTTGATGAAACAAATAACAACAGCACACCGCATTCGTGAGTCACAAATCAGCGAGGCAAACTTGTGGACACGGTCACAAAGACACAAGTCAGTGAGGCAAACTTGTGGACACGGTCACAAAGGCACAAGTCAGTGAGGTAAACTTGTGTAAACACTCGCAAAGACACAAGTCAGTGAGGTAAACTTGTGTAAACACTCGCAAAGACACAAGTCAGTGAGGTAAACTTGTGTAAACACTCGCAAAGACACAAGTCAGTGAGGTAAACTTGTGTAAACGCTCGCAAAGACACAAGTCAGTGAGGTAAACTTGTGTAAACGCTCGCAAAGACACAAGTCAGTGAGGTAAACTTGTGTAAACGCTCGCAAAGACACAAGTCAGTGAGGTAAACGTGTGTAAACGCTCGCAAAGAAACAAGTCAGTGAGGTAAACTTGTGTAAACACTCGCAAAGACACAAGTCAGTGAGGTAAACTTGTGGACACGGTCACACAAAGACACAAGTCAGTGAGGTAAACTTAGGTAAACACTCGCAAAGACACAAGTCAGTTTAACTCATAGAAAAAGACACAAGTTAATAATAAACGACAGAAAAGATGATACGTTGGAGAGATAAACTTGGATAATTTTTGAGGAGGTTGGTGAATACATCTCGGAGTGTTTTCCTCATCCGGAAAACAAAACCTCCTGTGGAAATATTCAGTCGAATATAAGACCCTTAAATTAATCCGATAAACTGCCCGATATATTCCATCAAAATTGTTTCAACTCGAATTGACTCTCCTCATATAATTTGAAGCTAATCAAGATAGGGAATTGGATAATATACTGAATCAATTATACCTTTTTTTTTTTGCTTATACCAAATACACGTGGTACAGGCCATGATAATCATGGTGGGTAGAAGTAGGCAACTGCTTTTACTGTAAGTGCACCACATGTCTACACATAGGAAAAGCAGTTCGACTTTGCACTTACAAATGTGCCAGAGTTGGTTACTTACATTCGTTGGTGGGGTTGGACTTTTGCAAGAATCGGGAACCATTGGAGCATTTTTTTAATCAGAATAAGTGCCTAATGCGGGATTCGACCCCGGGTCGTAGCGGTCGAAAACCAGCGGTTTAGATTCCACCGACCCCATCAATTATACTTTGCTTCACAAATATCTCCTGTTGAAGTGGTGAGTTTTTAGGTTTACATTTATCGTATATTTGTTTTTATCTCTATAATTGTGCTGCACCATATGATACTCTCACCAATCAAACAGTACAAGTTCCACACAGAGGTATGCTGGCAGGATCAACAAACGGCGATACTGTGCCGGACATCCCGACCGCTGCCAACGGTCCGACACCCCCGGGCTCTATGTGAGTGGGTTCTGGCCTCTCTCACGGTGAACAAACCTTTTGTCAAAATATTAGTTAGATCATTGAACCCAATCATACGGTTTGATTTTTGAATTGTTGAATTGTTGTCTTTATATTCCATGAACGTTAATTGTGGAGAACAGTACAGACACAACACAGATGATGGATCCAACTTGAAGAAAGGTCGATGTCAATCTCCACTTTGTTTAGATAACTTCTGTGTCTGGGAGAATCCTGTACGAGTGTCTATAATAAAGGGTTTTTGTTGTTGTATTTTACTTGTATGTTTTAATTTATTTTCGTAAAGATAGAGGCTGCCTGGCCGGCATTCATAGTTCTTAAAATTAAAGATACTTCAGTCAGTAAAATAAAAAAGATTCACTGGCCGAAGTATCTTTAATTGATTTTGTTTTGCACTTGAGATTGTAAGTAGAGGTTGACGGCACGTTCAGCCTGATATAAGTTAGTGAATTTAATAAGTTAGTTTTCAATTTTACCCTTTGTGTGTGAATATTGAAAAGGAAATTAGCATTTTTTTTGCTTTTAATTTAGTTTGAAGGACTAGACAATAAGCCTTATTCTCACAGTAGCGAAAGTTTAGATCCACAAGGGATCTAATGTAATCTCACAATCTGCCAAAGAGGTGTTTACCTGGCAAAGTGGCTAGGCCACCATATCTAGGGCCAGAATTTGGCCAGAAACCGCCGACTTCAAATGGACGCTTCTCAGTTTTCAAAGCTGGTGTTATGGTTTTGTCACCGACCCGAGGCCGCTAGTTTACGGTGACGGTCAATAGATGGCGTCTAGATTTGACGTCTATTTTGAGGAGAGGTGACATTTGCTTATAGATTAGTTATTCTCGGCAAAATTTCCATATTCTTCTCTCAATATATGATAAGTATTTAAAAGATGTATATAATAATGTGTAAATAAAAATAGTATTTATTATTAAGTTGTTAACGTTCCTGTTCCTGTTGAAGGAATGACCAGTCCGAAAGCTTGAAAATAAAAAGTTGCACAAGAAACTTAACCCTGGAAGCTTTATTTATTTTATAAAATTTCCAGATCTTTTTTAGGAATGCCATAAACACATGTCAAATGGGTGACAGGAGGTGAGACCCGACCATGCCGACGTGGAGAGCCGTTTCTCCCGGTCCCAGCTGCAGCGCTACGGCATGCGATGGCTGGACGCCGCTGTGCTCTACCACAGGGGCCTCAAGTTCGAACCCTTCGTCAGGTGAGGGATTAGGGACATTTTACTTACCTAGGAGAATCCTCAAGAGATGAACGTATGTCTACAGAAAGAGGAGATCAACATCGACCTATCTTCAAGTTATATTCATCATATGTGTCGCGCCTATTGTCTGTGATATTTTACAGAATTTGTGAAGAGCTAACGCATTCTTTTTCACTACTTCTGCTATTAGAACATATGGGGAATTGTAATAAGCGTTGCTAAGAGGAATTTCGACAAATAACTTTGAAACAACTATGTGGAAATTATAATAAATGAAAGCATCAAAGCATTAATATATTTCTTTTACAAATAAAACAAAATTCTACAGTCGTTACTGCGATGAAAAAATATTGCGAGGGCGTGGCTCATTATTGGTGAACCCTACCAGTGGTTTCCCCAATTTAATCTACCAGACCGCTTCTTATAGCTCTAATTCTGTGTTGGATAATCCTTCTAATATATGTTACACTGAAGGGTGGAATCACAGAAATGGTATTCAAACAAACTATGGACATAAGCTTTTAGAACAGTAGAGAAACCAAGAAATGGGAAAAAATAATAGAAAAAATAAATAAAAAGGTCAGGTGTTGATATTAAAAACAAAGTTCCTGGTCAGGGGATATGTCTTCTTTGTTTTTATTATTGTTTTATGAGAGAGGTATAGAAGAAGTGAGATGGTGGTGCAGTCCTGGAGCCCCGGAGGTGGTGGATCTGCCCGTGGTGGGAGACGACGGACGGCGGGCCCTGTGCTGGGTGGTGAATCACCAGCTCTTCGCTCCCAACTCCTCCAAGCCCTTCCTGGACACCTCCGACTGTGAGATCACTCCTTACCTAACACTTTTCATCATCTCGAAGAGAGAGTCTTCTTTATCAACTTGGGAATCCATGTAGATTACCCTTGCCATTGTCATTAAGTAAATTAAGAACGTTTTTTCACATAACATAGATAACTTGTGATCTATGTAATAGCAGAATACAAGATGATGGATATAATATTTGGTTGCTTTTGCTTGGAGAAACAGATGGGGAATTCTTGGGCGACTTGTCCTTGTCTCAATCCGACAGTCAACAAATATACACTGCGTGACATTGAAAATGGAACACCAAGAAATAGTGGCCAGAAAATTATGCAAATTTCAGGGTAGACGCGCCTAACCGAGTTATGCAAATGATGTAAAATTGAATGAATATAGCCACAATATATCAGTTGGCTGAATCCCAACCTTTTTCACGGTACAACAAGGTATTTATGTAAACAACAAACTCAGCGCCACATAATGGCGTCAATAATGGTTGGCGTGGAGACAAGTGAAATATTGGCAAATACATTATTTTTTGGTTCAATTTATATGTATTTTTAATTAAAGATCTATTGGACTTCTATGGATTTCTCTTTTTTCCAAATCATAGAGTATATTGACCAAAATGAATATCTCTTTGTTCTAAATAAAATGGCCTAATTCACTTGGCCTTGTTCATAATAAAATTGTATTCAATAAAATTATAAAATCGAAATCTCTACCCTCCCAAATTTCAGTTAAAATATTGAAAAGGTGCAACTCAAGTCTAAATGTTATACGCTTCGATCATCAAATGCTAAATTTATATACGTCCTTTTAATATATTATAACACACATACAGCTTTATTAAGACCACCGGTCTTATACAGATTTACCACAGGAAGGAAGCATAGATGGAATTCCTATACTCCAGGCAATGCAGAACACAACAACAGCCTCCAGGTCCGACCCATATCCAGTGGCCACAGAATCCACCGTGCATAGGTTAAGGTATCACTGAAAAGGCAAGTGTGGAATTAATGAAAATATATTTTTTTCACTGTGAGATATTTTAAAAGAGAAAAATAAAAATAGCAAATTATCTGATGAATATTACTGTCTTACTGAACTTAGGCCGATTGGTGGAAGGAATGAAAAACTGGAAATTTTGTATTTCGGCCTCCTTCGAGGTCATAAACCATCTGAGCGAAAATCAAGTTCCAACAGGCTCTGAATTGAATGCAGGAACCATAGACACCCATACATTGCTGATTATGTACAAGGGCCTTTGGAAAAATACTTTGGTTTAAATTATGTATATTTGTTGTACATATACAATTTTGTACATAGGAATGTTCTATATAGAAACACACAGCTTGATGTGACTTCAAAATGGCGTTCAATAAAATCTACAACCGGAAAATAAGGACGCGGCACCCGGTCAAATAACAGGTCGTTGACATTGTCCAAGAAGCTAAGAGAACATAAATATCGAGCAGGCCAGTTCTCGATTGGACACACACCCAAAAAGGTCCGCCCCCTCTTACATAATCATTAACATATAAGCTGGGTTCCTACTGAGCCCACAGTATAGACCAGGTCGCCATGCTGCCAGATTAACCAGTGATTCCAGGACTTTCATAGTCCACCTCACCTTTCTGAGTGTTGCCCCCTTTAAACCAAGGTAATCATGTTCCTATACGTGTGGTCTTCATGTGGCATTGTGGCTAGTGCGCTCCCACTGTGGCCCATGACTGAATGTTGAGTGAGGAGCGACGTGTGGTCGGCTCCACACATATTACAACATATATATTACTACACATTACAACATATACATTACTACACATTACAACATATACATTACTACACATTACAACATATACATTACTACGCATTACAACATATACATTACTACACATTACAACATATACATTACTACACATTACAACATATACATTACTACGCATTACAACATATACATTACTACGCATTACAACATATACATTACTACACATTACAACATATACATTACTACACATTACAACATATACATTACTACACATTACAACATATACATTACTACGCATTACAACATATACATTACTACGCATTACAACATATATATAACTACACATTACAACATTTATAACCTTGGCCATCCAGGCTGTGTTAACTAGGGATATATATGTGAGGGATGAGCAGTTCCACGGTGTACAGCGCGGATTATTTTCTTCTACGACAACGTGGCCGTCATCAGCCTGATCCTGGGCCCCGAGCTGCTCGTCACCCGTGGTGGCCTGCCCACGGCCCAGCTCCACCTCCACTCCCCCTTCCAGCCCACAAACCCCTACTACCAGGTACAGCGCAGGGGTTCACTCCAACCCTCTAGTACCATGTGGATCCTATGGCACACAGTTTCACCTCCACTCCCCCACCAACACCTTCTATCAGGTGGACCGCCCAGCCAAAGTCACAGCCCCACCCCACTCCCACTTACAGCCCACAAACCCCTACTACCAGGTACAGCGCAGGGGTTCACTCCAACCCTCTAGTACCATGTGGATCCTATGGCACAGTTTCACCTCCACCTTCCCACCAACACCTTCTATCAGGTGGACCGCCCAGCCAAAGTCACAGCTCCACCTCCACTCCCCCACCAACACCTTCTATCAGGTGGACCGCCCAGCCAAAGTCACAGCTCCACCTCCACTCCCCCACCAACACCTTCTATCAGGTGGACCGCCCAGCCAAAGTCACAGCTCCACCTCCACTCCCCCACCAACACCTTCTATCAGGTGGACCGCCCAGCCAAAGTCACAGCTCCTCCTCCACTCCCCCTTCCAGCCCACAAACCCCTACTACCAGGTACAGCGCAGGGGTTCACTCCAACCCTCTAGTACCATGTGGATCCTATGGCACAGTTTCACCTCCACCTTCCCACCAACACCTTCTATCAGGTGAACCGCCCAGCCAAAGTCACAGCTCCACCTCCACTCCCCCACCAACACCTTCTATCAGGTGGACCGCCCAGCCAAAGTCACAGCTCCTCCTCCACTCCCCCTTCCAGCCCACAAACCCCTACTACCAGGTACAGCGCAGGGGTTCACTCCAACCCTCTAGTACCATGTGGATCCTATGGCACAGTTTCACCTCCACCTTCCCACCAACACCTTCTATCAGGTGGACCGCCCAGCCAAAGTCACAGCTCCTCCTCCGCTCCCACTTACGGCCCATAAACCCCTACTACCAGGTACAGCGCAGGGGCTCACTCCAACCCTCAACCCTCTAGTACCATGTGGATCCTATGGCACAGTTTCACCTCCACTACTCCCCTACCAAACCCTTCTATCAGGTGGACCGTCCTGCCAAAGTCACAGCTCCACCTCTACTCTCACTTACGGCCCATAAACCCCTATCATCAGGTTGACTACGCACACCTCCACCTCATCTTTCCCTCTCAGATCACGATCCCTATTACCAGGTGAACTTCCCCGCCAACAGCATTGCTCATCTTCACCAACCTCAACTACCAGACCTCGCACAGCTCCACCTTTACTTCCCTTCCACATGAGCATCATCTACCGCCCAGCCCCCATTACACAGCTTCACCTCTACTTCCCCCTTAAGACCGTAAATTCCTACGACCAAGTCGTCTTTCGGCCACGTCACAACTCCACCCCATAATTCCCCTACAGACCACAAACCCTTAATGCCAGGTGAACCGCTGCCTCACCATGGCACACCTCTACTTACCTCCCAGACCCCAGATTTCTACCACCAGGTGGACCCCCATCCACGGTAAATCTCCACCTCTACTACCCCTTCCATCCCACAACCCCAGCGTGACCGCCCGCCCACCAGTAGGATGGTTGCAGGGCAAGAACGTTGGGTTCGGCAAGATCAACATGATCCAATATCAGAAGGTAACTCATTTATTTAAATACAATCTTTTATAATATGGGCTGAGATCTAGAGGGTAATGTCGTATTATTGTTTTTTCCCCATTATACATAATTTTTAAAATATTTATTATTATTATTTTTTTTTTAAATTTTAGTTAAACTATTAAAGTATTTTATCATAGCTCTGATATATTTTACTATGAAAATTCGAAACTATTATAGACGTGTATGGTTATTTTGAAAATAAAACAATTTCTACTGCTCTTACTGCAATAGAAAAATTAATGGGAGGGCCCCTGGCTCATCAGTGGTGAACCCTCCTCAGCTGTTTCGCCAGTTTAATCTACCATACCGCTGTTATATTGCATTTTCGATCTTCCTTTTATAGTGATACTGATGTTAGACTCTTGGAATGGGTATGGAACGACGTGGATTTTCCTCCCCAAGTGGAGCTCTGTGTGTCGAGGTGGAGAACCGCCTGCTACCTGCGCCCTACGGCACGGACTGCTGGGACTATGTGGGACGGTGGAGGCCCGGGCTTCCGCTCTCACATGAGGTGTGTCCTTGATGTACACAGTCTGTCTATTTATTACACCTGGTATCTGTCCTTGATGTACGGTGTCTATCTCTTGTACGGTATCTGTCCTTAATTTACAGTGTCCATCTCTCTTGTACGGTATCTGTCCTTGATGCACGGTGTCTATCTCTTGTACGGTATCTGTCCTTGATGTACGGTGTCTATCTCTTGTACGGTATCTGTCCTTGATGTACGGTGTCTATCTCTTGTACGGTATCTGTCCTTGATGTACGGTGTCTATCTCTTGTACGGTATCTGTCCTTGATGTACGGTGTCTATCTCTTGTACGGTATCTGTCCTTGATGTACGGTGTCTATCTCTTGTACGGTATCTGTCCTTGATGTACGGTGTCTATCTCTTGTACGGTATCTGTCCTTGATGTACGGTGTCTATCTCTTGTACGGTATCTGTCCTTGATGCACGGTGTCTATCTCTTGTACGGTATCTGTCCTTGATGTACGGTGTCTATCTCTTGTACGGTATCTGTCCTTGATGTACACAGTCTGTCTATCTATTACACCTGGTATCTGTCCTTGATGTACGGTGTCTATCTCTTGTACGGTATCTGTCCTTGATGTACGGTGTCTATCTCTTGTACGGTATCTGTCCTTGATGTACGGTGTCTATCTCTTGTACGGTATCTGTCCTTGATGTACGGTGTCTATCTCTTGTACGGTATCTGTCCTTGATGCACGGTGTCTATCTCTTGTACGGTATCTGTCCTTGATGTACGGTGTCTATCTCTTGTACGGTATCTGTCCTTAATTTACAGTGTCCATCTCTCTTGTACGGTATCTGTCCTTGATGCACGGTGTCTATCTCTTGTACGGTATCTGTCCTTGATGTACGGTGTCTATCTCTTGTACGGTATCTGTCCTTGATGTACGGTGTCTATCTCTTGTACGGTATCTGTCCTTGATGTACGGTGTCTATCTCTTGTACGGTATCTGTCCTTGATGTACGGTGTCTATCTCTTGTACGGTATCTGTCTTTGATGTACGGTGTCTATCTCTTGTACGGTATCTGTCCTTGATGTACGGTGTCTATCTCTTGTACGGTATTTGTCCTTGATGTACGGTGTCTATCTCTTGTACGGTATCTGTCCTTGATGTACGGTGTCTATCTCTTGTACGGTATATGTCCTTGATGTACGGTGTCTATCTCTTGTACGGTATCTGTCCTTGATGTACGGTGTCTATCTCTTGTACGGTATCTGTCCTTGATGTACGGTGTCTATCTCTTGTACGGTAACTGTCCTTGATGTACGGTGTCCATCTCTCTTGTACGGTATCTGTCCTTGATGTACGGTGTCCATCTCTCTTGTACGGTAACTGTCCTTGATGTACGGTGTCTATCTCTTGTACGGTATCTGTCCTTGATGTACGGTGTCTATCTCTTGTACGGTAACTGTCCTTGATGTACGGCGTCCATCTCTCTTGTACGGTATCTGTCCTTGATGTACGGTGTCCATCTCTCTTGTACGGTAACTGTCCTTGATGTACGGTGTCTATCTCTTGTACGGTATCTGTCCTTGATGTACGGTGTCTATCTCTTGTACGGTAACTGTCCTTGATGTACGGCGTCCATCTCTCTTGTACGGTATCTGTCCTTGATGTACGGTGTCCATCTCTCTTGTACGGTAACTGTCCTTGATGTACGGTGTCCATCTCTCTTGTACGGTAACTGTCCTTGATGTACGGTGTCCATCTCTCTTGTACGGTATCTGTCATAATGTCTCTAATGTAGGGGTCTGTTCCTCTAACCCAGGTGCCTTCACCCTGGCAGAAAACCAGTATTTCTCCCGTCTCCAACTTTCGCGAGGAAAGATCTCAAACCAACCATCCAACCATAGATCACATGGGGAAATTCTCCCGTAAATTGATTCCTACAATAACAATTTGTTGTAAAACTTCCTTTCGTGACCTTACTGTTAGGATTAAATGGCGGCAGAAACTCGCCTAATGGTCTTGGGGGACTTTAAACTCTTTGAATGTAATCTTGTAAAACTCGTTATTATGTTTATATAAAAAAAGGTACCTGGAGTTGTAAAGAAAAAAAAACATTTTTTTCTCAAAAAATTTCGAGAGATTGCTCCCTCTTTATCAATTTATTGCACAGTAAACTTAATTTACAAACTAATTTAATTTACTGTGCAATAAATTGATAAGAGGGAGCAATGTCTCGAAATATTTTGAGAAAAAAATGTTTTTTTTTCTTTACAGATCCAGGTATGTCATTTTTATTTAAACTTATTTGATGGATCATCTTTTGATTCAACAATCGTTATTAAGTATTATATAACCCTTTGTAACCTTGGGAACTTTCCTCAATTTGTCTTAGGCCATTTGATTCCTTTACTACTAAGATGGTTTCGCCGATGGTAAGCCGCTCCTCAATCAGGAGCTTCGCCTTCTCAATGCTGGCCAGTCCGCTCAGAACATGGCCGGGCGTCTTCAATGACTGCTAGGCGGACCCTTTCCCCAGCAACTCCTCCAAGGCCTTCATGTAGTGCATGAGATGGAAGTCCGCTCACCATTCGACATAGCAGCATTGGTCGAACGATGTAGCTGTTGATCTTGCCTTGTTCAGCGTCTGCTAAATGTCTGGTGTTCCTGACGAAGACCACGAAATTCTTCTTGATTTTTGTGGCTGTCCAGTGGACTTGAAGCTCTGACGTCAGATCTCACGTTCTTGGCTTGTTGGCTTTTGGAATCTGAGCCCGTTCTTTTTTTCGGCTTTACTGTTATGAAAAGTGCAGAACTCTCATCTATCTCAGCGGCTTCAACTTGATCTGTCTAATTTACATTTGTTTTCCGCTGCACAGAATTTGTATTTCCGCGAATTGCCTCAGAATGTTGGCAAATTCTTCAGCCTATTTCTCAGTTATGATTGGCTTTTGGAGTTTCAACAACATGCCCTCATCATCTTGGCTTTCAGCCAGTACTCCAAATGCATTTAACATCTCAGTCCGCTCCATCTCCAATTCTATAAACACGGAGCCTGCGCTCCGTGAGGATGCACAGTCAAAAGAGACATTTAAGTCTATCATTTTTTTAGATGTGACTTTCAAATGTATACAGTTGGATATCTGATGAGGAACCACCTTTGTAACATTGAAGTTGCTGCCTACAATTAGAATCACCTCCAGAAGAGGCCAGGAGTCTACCGGCAGTCTCTCGTGGGAAATCTGACCAAGAATAAGTAATTTTAAAATGGTTGCTTTCTGGATTTACCTTGTAGACACTAGCTAGCCTCTGTCTGGTGTGCAGATGTGCATCCACAAGTGCGTCTTCGAGCGCTCCCACGCGGCTTGTGGCTGTTCCCCTCTCGGTTACCTCTTCCCCAACAACGCGGAGTTCTGTACAACAGGTAGGTACTGTAAATATAATCCTAGCTATACGTGGACGTATACAGAGCGGGCTGTACAACAGGTAGGTACTGGGAATATCAGCTTCGCGAAAGTCTCTATTCTTTTGAAATTCGTTGGAAAATCCAAGCTATATATGTCATTCATATAACAGAGGCAAATTTGCCATGTCAGATTAGAAAGCACATTTTATATGTTCCTCTCAGAAGTAGAAGGGGCGTTGCATAGGTTCTGAATGTTTTTCAGGAACCCATATAGGCCATGGGCTGTAGTGAAGGCTGTATTTTCCTTGTCTTTCTCTTCAACCTCTACTCACAAATATGTCATCACCTATTGTCTATTGCTGAAATATATTAAGATCATTGAAACATATATCTATTATTTAATCAATTCTGGGGATTCAATATACATTCTTCATCTCGCTTCTTGAGCAGCAATATGGGGAGAGACCAGGGACTTGAATATGGTCAAATTATGCCGCTTCTGAGTATTTCATTAATTTATCTTATGATTTCTCGCTCTTCAGTGCTCACCCTGTATGGCTTGTGTTTAATCGGTTTTGTACCTTCTGTATCAAGCTTGTTTAAACTTATTATTTTCCTTATATGATAAAATTTATTTGATCTGATATTGAGTTTTATTTATTTATTTATTTATTAATCACTAAGGAGCGATATTGAAATATTGAATACATTACCTGTGTCTCTCCAGAGCGTGTTTCAACTATAATTTAATGTAAATAAGGGAATTACAAAGCAATCTCCTCCAATATATCAATGTTTATATATACAGTAGAACCTCCATAAGAGGACACTCACGCTAGAAGACACCTCTCTATAAAGGACAGTTTTCATTTGAAAAATTACCATTTTTACTATTAAACAACTCTCTGGTAAGAGGACACCTCTTCATAAAGGACACTTTGGCTCTGTAACTAGGTGTTGTCCTTCACAGGGAGGTAGTTCTACTGTATGTGATATTAATCTATGACGTTATTGTGGTGTTGTCCCAGAGCAGCACGAGTGTCTGTCAGCCGTGGAGGTGGATACGTGCTACAGGTCGTGTAAGCCAGACTGCAGGTCAGTCCGTGCTCCCTCGGTCCCCACACACGCTCAGTCTGGCTGTGGCAGGCGCCTGGAGTTCTCCTACGCCATCACAGAGAGGACCTGGGCGGAGACCGTAGGTACTGGGGTGGGGCAGGAAAAACAATATTCTGTCGGTTCATAGCAGTGGGATATAAAATTGTTATCTAAAGATTTTTTTTTGACACAATTGATTCTTTTCAAAACTAGCAATTTTCTACTGCCCTTACTGCATTGAAAAAATAATTGGAGGGTCTGGCTCATCAGTGGGGAACTCTCCCAGCGGTTTCGCCAGTTTAATCTACCATACCGCTATATTACCGCTATAGCATATTGCATTTGGCTGTTTTATTTTTATTCTCGGGGGTCGGTGGAAGGCTGGTTAAACCGTTTGGTTTTCGACCACTAGGACCCGGGTTCGATTCCCGCATTGGACACTTTTTTCTGTTTAAAAAAAAAAAAAAAAAAATTCTCCAATGGCCCCCGATTCTTGCAAAAGTCCAACCCCCACCAGCGAGTGCAAGTAACCAAACGGGGCTCTGGCATTTGTAAGTGCAAAGTCGAACTGCTTTTCACATGTGTAGACATGTGGTGCGCTTACAGTAAAAAGCAGTCGCTAACTACCCACCATGATTATCATGGCCTGTACCACGTGTACTAGGGATAAGCAAAAAAAAAAAAAATTATTCTCAAGATCAAATGGACAGATGAGGTGGCTGTGATTCCATACCAACACAATTCTCTCTCTCCTCCAAAACATGATTTCCATTTGTGCAGCTACCCTAGTTTTTCTTGACATATCAATATATTCTTGAGGCCAAACTGACCCTTTACTTGGAGAAATAAATGCATACATACATTTTATATCACAGATTGCTTTTCGTCATTGTTAGTAGAAATGGCCATGACAACATATGAATAAATCATTTATAAATATTGTGTATATAGCATTATCATATATTTATAAATCAGGAAGAATAAGTGGCAAACAGAGGTCTGCAGAGAACTGAGTATTTAATTAGTTGAAGTCATTTCTAACAATGTGTTGAGATTTCTGGACTCAGATTTTTTTTTTGCTTTTCCCTAGTACACGTGGTACAAGCCATGATAATCATGGTGGGTAGAAGTAGGCGACTGTGCTTTTACTATAAGTGTACCACATGTCTTCACAAGTGAAAAGCAGTTCAACTTTGCACTTACAAATGTGCCAGAGCCCCGTTTGGTTACTTGCACTCGCTGGTGGGGTTGGACTCAGGTTTGAGATAGTTGAATGCCAACCAACCGTTGTCCCAGGTGGCCCTCGCCGCCACGACTCTCAAGATCAGCAAGCTCTACTTTGACATCGAGAACATCACCGCAGCGTGAGTTGGTGGAATACAGCTTTGTAGCGTGGGTGAATTGAGATGAATTTGTTTCAAGAACTTTTAAATAGCAATAATTATAAATTATCTCTAAGGTATACAGTAGAACCTCCATGAGAGGACACCCAGGCTAGAGGACACCTCTCTACAAAGGACAGTTTTCATTTACAAAATGACCATTTTTACTATTTATAAACTCTCTGGTAAAAGAACACTTCTCCCTAAAGGACACTTTGGCTCTGTAATTAGATGTCCTTTACAGGGAGGTTGTTCTACTGTATATTTATATTGGAAACAATGAGTAGTTATTTAAGTACAGTTAAACCTGTCTATAGCGCCCCCTCTAAATAGCGCCTTTCTCTCTATAGCGCCCGATTTTAAACATTTTACATTAAAAGTGACCTGTCTATAGCGCCCCCTCTCTATAGCAGCCTATAGACAGGTTTAACTGTATTTAAAACATTGAGTAGTGTTATTAGCGTGCAATATATCTACAGAAAATTATGCATTTTAAAAAGAAAATTTTATTTCTATTTTATTCTATTTATAAATACTTTAAATAATTTCAGTTTTGTTCTTCCTGGATATAAAGATCTTCTCTCTAGCTAAGTCTGTGGCCTGCCACTGAGTAGTGCTCCCAGTCTTAATGACAAAGGCATTCTACTTCACCCACACCATCAACAAGCTCTACAAGCTCGATACCCTAATATGATTGAGTGGACATAGGAAAGAAGAAGGATTATTCTCAAAACTGCCAAGAATCCGACGGGTGTTAGCAACTTCTCACAGCCCCTTAGTGTTCCTTTTAAAACTGCTAAATAAAGTCTGTTATATATGTCAGGGGGTTTACTGTAAATGGTAGCTACACTGTGGAAGTGGTGCTGTTTCTCTTCTTTCTTATCTCCACTCAACAATAACATTAGGGTATCAAGCCTATAGAGCTCCATCATGACTGGGTGAAGTAGAATGCCTTTGTCATTAAGACTGGGAGCACTGTAGCAGGCCGACTTAGCTCCAATATAAAATGGCCACCTCTGATATGAGTAGCAGACGCCATGTGCAGCCGCTTCTAACAAGGAGTACAAACGCTGCTCATCCTGTATCCATGGATTAGGAGCCCTTACAGGGTACTATCAGCCGGGCCAGCTGAGCCCAGGTTTTTAGTGAGCTTGTTACTGCTCCCCCTCCTCCTTTTTCATCCGGGCCTGGGACCGGCAAAAGCAGAGTTGTACCTTATCATGAAAGAGGTCTATCAGAAACCTCAAATTGTTCCTGCTGGAAACTGAACAAACCCTTATCCACCTTATCTATGACTGTCCAAACTCTTTGCAGAAGTGAAATACATGGATTGTTCCCAGATATAAAATATGTATCTCTCTTATATCAACCACTTTGTTTAGATTAATTTTATAAATGCTGTCGCTTATTACATGTAAATTTGTAAAATATTTGATCCTAAGTTTTAATTTGTATGTTGTTTGTTTGTTTACTCTGTAATAGGCGCAATTACTTCAATATCGTGTGTTGTTTCTGATCCATGGCTATGTCTTGGTGGAATTCCAACAAGTGTGGAACAACATTCTAGCGAGATTCGTGTGTTTCAGCACGGACACCATCACTCTCATTATAGCAGTGGACAAGCGGGTGCTCACCTACAGCTATGTTCCCAAATACCAGGTACTCAAACATTCATAAACCTCTGTCATTTTTTAAATCTCTCTCCACACTTACCATGCCGGTGGTCAGTGGAAGAGTGGTCTAAACCGTTGGTTTTTGACCGCTACAACCCGGGATTGAGTCCCACATTCGGCACTTTTTCCTAATAAAGAAAAAAAAAAGCTCCAATGGGCCCTCAATTCTTGCAAAAGTCCAACCCCACAAGTGAGTACAAGTAACCAAACGGTTACTTGTCTGTCGACTCTGGAACATTTGTAAGTGAAAAAGTCGAACTGCTTTTCACGTGTGTAGACATGTGGTGCACTTACAGTAAAAAGCAGTCACCAACTTCTTACCCACCATGATTATCATGGCCTGTACGACATGTACTGGGAATAATTTCAATCTCTCTCCACACTTACCATGCCACTCGAACCACACTATTATAGTACTTATGGAAGTTGTACCATTTAGCATGTGTATATCAGGATTCTGATAAACTTTGAAAGATGTTCGATATATATTTTCACACATTCTTTATTTAGATTTGGTCTTATTACCTTGTGATATTTGATGCACAGTGACCTTTATTGACGACGCGAGATAACTAAGTGTGAACAAAATGGACTCTGTCTCCTTAAAAAAAAAAAAAGACAAAAGGCGACATCAAAGATTTTCCATTTTCTTGAATTTTGTCCAAGAATGTATATAAACACACTACCTTGAACTTTACACTAATTACATTGTAGAGACCAACCAAAAATCACTCTTTACTCCCAATACTCGATAGAATTTCTACTAGGTTTGGGCTGAGTATAGATTCATTGGAAGCCTCATAGAGCAAAAGTTGGATTATAAACACAAGGTAATAAGACCAAATCCAAATAAATAGTGTGTGACGTTTTGGTAACAACGTTGTTACCATCTTCAGACAAAAGTACTCTTGTCTGTAGTACTTAGTGTACTGTAGTGAGCACTTTTGTCTGAAAATGGTAACAATGCTGTTACCGAAACAGCACACACTATTTATTTATATTTGGATCTTATTACCTTGTGTTTATGTGACATTAGTTTGTTAAAGATCTTGAGAGCACTCTCAAGAAACACAAATAGAGCTTGACATTATGGTACAAGAAAATAAGACCTAATCCAAATAATTTAAGCGTCTGACGTTTCGGTAACAGCATTGTCACCATCATAATTTTGTATCTATAGTCCAAATTGTTCTCTATCAACATTATGGTAAAATACAGTTGATGGAATACCTCTGGTTGTGCAACTAGTGGTGACATGCAGTCTGAAGATGGTAACAATGATGTTACCGAAACGTTACACACTTATTTATTTGGTCTTATTACCTCATGTTTAAATTAAATTAGTTTATTAAAGGTCTTGAGAACTCTCTAAAAACACACAATTAGAGCTTGATACCAACATTATGATAAAATATTGAATAAAATACATCAGGCCTCCAAGGAAAGATACTTTTCAAAACATTTCTATTCTCTAGCTGTCGGACACGAACGGCCTTCTACATGAGAAACCATGGAGTGAACGCCCTTCTACATGAGAAACCATGGAGTGAACGCCCTTCTACATGGGAAACCATGGAGTGAACGACCTTCTACATGAGAAACCATGGAGTGAACGCCCTTCTACATGGGAAACCATGGAGTGAACGACCTTCTACATGAGAAACCATGGAGTGAACGACCTTCTACATGGGAAACCATGGAGTGAACGCCCTTCTACATGGGAAACCATGGAGTGAACGACCTTCTACGTGAGAAAACATGGAGTTACGCCCTTCTACGTGAGAAAACATGGAGTGAACGCCCTTCTACGTGAGAAAACATGGAGTGAACGCCCTTCTACATGAGAAACCATGGAGTGAACGCCATTCTACATGAGAAACCATGGAGTGAACGCCCTTCTACATGAGAAAACATGGAGTTACGCCCTTCTACATGAGAAAACATGGAGTGAACGCCCTTCTACATGAGAAAACATGGAGTGAACGCCCTTCTACATGAGAAACCATGGAGGGAACGACCTTCTACATGGGAAACCATGAAGTGAACGCCCTTCTACATGGGAAACCATGGAGTGAACGACCTTCTACATGGGAAACCATGGAGTGAACGACCTTCTACATGGGAAACCATGGAGTGAACGCCCTTCTACATGAGAAACCATGGAGTGAACGCCCTTCTACATGGGAAACCATGGAGTGAACGACCTTCTACATGAGAAACCATGGAGTGAACGACCTTCTACATGGGAAACCATGGAGTGAACGCCCTTCTACGTGAGAAAACCATGGAGTGAACGACCTTCTACGTGAGAAAACATGGAGTGAACGCCCTTCTACATGAGAAACCATGGAGTGAACGCCCTTCTACATGAGAAACCATGGAGTGAACGCCCTTCTACATGAGAAAACATGGAGTTACGCCCCTTCTACATGAGAAAACATGGAGTGAACGCCCTTCTACATGAGAAACCATGGAGTGAACGCCCTTCTACATGAGAAAACATGGAGTTACGCCCTTCTACATGAGAAAACATGGAGGGAACGCCCTTCTACATGACAAAACATGGAGTGAACGCCCTTCTACATGAGAAACCATGGAGTGTGAACGCCCTTCTACATGACAAAACATGGAGTGAACGCCCTTCTACATGAGAAACCATGGAGTGAACCCCCTTCTACATGAGAAAACATGGAGTATGAACGCCCTTCTACATGAGAAAACATGGAGTGTGAACGCCCTTCTACATGAGAAACCATGGAGGGAACGCCTTCTACATGAGAAAACATGGAGTGTGAACGCCCTTCTACATGAGAAACCATGGAGGGAACGCCCTTCTACATGAGAAACCATGGAGGGAACGCCCTTCTACATGAGAAACCATGGAGTGAACGCCCTTCTACATGGGAAACCATGGAGTGAACGCCCTTCTACATGAGAAAACATGGATGGAGTGTGAACGCCCTTCTACATGAGAAAACATGGAGGGAACGCCATTCTACATGAGAAAACATGGAGTGTGAACGCCCTTCTACATGAGAAAACATGGAGGGAACGCCATTTTACGTGAGAAAACATGGAGTGTGAACGCCCTTCTACATGAGAAAACATGGAGGGAACGCCCTTCTACATGAGAAAACATGGAGGGAACGCCCTTCTACATGAGAAACCATGGAGGGAACGCCCTTCTACATGGGAAACCATGGAGTGAACGCCCTTCTACGTGAGAAACCATGGTTTCTCCATGGAGTGAACGCCCTTCTACATAGGAAACCATGGAGTGAACGCCCTTCTACATGAGAAACCATGGAGTGAACGCCCTTCTACATGAGAAACCATGGAGTGAACGACCTTCTACATGAGAAACCATGGAGTTACGCCCTTCTACGTGAGAAAACATGGAGTGAACGCCCTTCTACATGAGAAACCATGGAGTGTGAACGCCCTTCTACATGAGAAACCATGGAGTGTGAACGCCCTTCTACGTGAGAAAACATGGAGTGAACGCCCTTCTACATGAGAAAACATGGAGTATGAACGCCCTTCTACATGAGAAAACATGGAGTGAACGCCCTTCTACATGAGAAAACATGGAGTGTGATCGCCCTTCTACATGAGAAAACATGGAGTGAACGACCTTCTACACGAGAAAACATGGAGTGAACGCCCTTCTATACGAGAAAACATGGAGTGAACGCCCTTCTACATGGGAAACAATGGAGTGAACGACCTTCTACATGAGAAACCATGGAGTGAACGCCCTTCTACATGAGAAAACATGGAGGGAACGCCCCTTCTACATGAGAAAACATGGAGGGAACGCCTTTCTACATGAGAAAACATGGAGGGAACGCCCTTCTACATGACAAAACATGGAGTGAACGCCCTTCTACATGAGAAACCATGGAGTGTGAACGCCCTTCTACATGACAAAACATGGAGGTGAACGCCCTTCTACATGAGAAACCATGGAGTGAACCCCCCTTCTACATGACAAAACATGGAGTATGAACGCCCTTCTACATGAGAAAACATGGAGTGTGAACGCCCTTCTACATGAGAAACCATGGAGGGAACGCCTTCTACATGAGAAAACATGGAGTGTGAACGCCCTTCTACATGAGAAAACCATGGAGGGAACGCCCTTCTACATGAGAAACCATGGAGGGAACGCCCTTCTACATGAGAAACCATGGAGTGAACGCCCTTCTACATGAGAAACCATGGAGTGAACGCCCTTCTACATGAGAAACCATGGAGGGAACGCCCTTCTACATGAGAAACCATGGAGTGAACGCCCTTCTACATGAGAAAACATGGAGGGAACGCCTTTCTACATGAGAAAACATGGAGGGAACGCCCTTCTACATGACAAAACATGGAGTGAACGCCCTTCTACATGAGAAACCATGGAGTGTGAACGCCCTTCTACATGACAAAACATGGAGTGAACGCCCTTCTACATGAGAAACCATGGAGTGAACCCCCTTCTACATGAGAAAACATGGAGTATGAACGCCCTTCTACATGAGAAAACATGGAGTGTGAACGCCCTTCTACATGAGAAACCATGGAGGGAACGCCTTCTACATGAGAAAACATGGAGTGTGAACGCCCTTCTACATGAGAAACCATGGAGGGAACGCCCTTCTACATGAGAAACCATGGAGGGAACGCCCTTCTACATGAGAAACCATGGAGTGAACGCCCTCCTACATGAGAAACCATGGAGTGAACGCCCTTCTACATGAGAAACCATGGAGTGAACGACCTTCTACATGGGAACCATGGAGTGAACGACCTTCTACATGAGAAAACATGGAGTGAACATATCAGGTTTTCCCCTGTAGAAGGCCGTTCGTATCCGACAGCTAGAGAATAAAAATGTTTTGAAAAGTTCTTTCCCTGGAGGCCTGATGTATTTTATTCAATACTAGCGGACGTACCCGGCTTCGCCCGGGTTTTACCCGAGTAAAGGTTTACCTAACGAACATTTGTTAAAACAATTTTCTATAAACTTATAAAAAAAAAAAAGATATATTTTGATAATTTGAAACTCGTAAATTTGAATCTCTCGATAAAGTGAACATTTTTTCCCTGTCCCTTGAAAAATACTCGATAAGTTGAATAAAATCAATATTAATTGGTTCCCTCGGTATTTGGAAGTTAAAGGAATAGTATCTTGCCTTGGAATTGTATCATTTATCTTGTCTCAAATAAATTGCCGTGTCATCCTGAATTTTGTCTTTCCTAATTTTCTACATTACAAAATCATCGTAATCATGATAATATTTAGAGCAGATTGTTGAATTATAATAGATTAATTAGAATATTTATCTTGATTATTTTTAGGCAAAAAGTTATTTAAAAAATTTTATTTGCTAGAAACCTTCCCAGTACTATACTAAATAACTTCCCAAAGTTTCATGGCGTTCCAATGAGTGGTTTGGTCAGGCATAAAGGACAGACAGACACACATACATTCATTTTTATATATATACGAGGTTTTACCCGAGTAAAGGTTTGTCTAGCGAACATTTGTTAAAACAATTCTCTAAAAACTTATTTAAAAAAAAAAAGATATATTTTGATAATTTGAAACTCGTAAATTTGAATCTCTCGATAAAGTGAACATTTTTTCCCGGTCCCTGTGTGCCGTGTCATCCTGAATTTTGTCTTTCCTAATTTTCTACATTAGAAAATCATAGTTTTATCTAGTGAACATTTTTTCCCGTGTCACATTGCCGTGTCATCCTGAGATAATCTTACTTTTGATAAATAATATTTAAGATAACAAACTTAGTGATAAGAAAACTTGGTATCATCATGACAATGGGGGCGCTGCTTGCGAGTTAAATCTACAAATCTGCAAATAACTCTAAGGATATTGAAGATATTCATGAAATTATTTTTCAAAAACCTTCCCGGTGATATACCTAATAATATCCCAAAATTTCACGGCGATTGGATGTATGGTTTTTGAATCTATAGAGTACAGACAAACAGACAGACAGACATTGAATTTTATATATATAGACTAGCGGATGTACCCGGCTTCGCCCGTGTTTTACCCAAGTAAAGGTTTGTCTAACGAATCTCTCGATAAAGTGAACATTTTTTCCCGGTCCCTTGAAAAATACTCGATAAGTTGAATAAAATCAATATTAATCGGTACCCGAGTAAAGGTTTGTCTAACGAACATTTGTTAAAACAATTCTCTATAAACTTATAAAAAGAAATAGATATATTTTGATAATTTGAAATTCGTAAATTTGAATCTCTCGATAAAGTGATCATTTTTTCCTGGTCCCTGTGTGCCGTGTCATTCTGAATTTTGTCTTTCCTAATTTTCTACATTACAAAATCATCGTTTTATCTAGTGAACATTTTTTCCCGGTCCCTTGAAAAATACTCGATAAGGTTGAATAAATTCATGGTCGTTTATGGAAGATGGACGAAGTTCCCGGAGGTCATCTTGGGCAAGGTCCAGCGAGGCTTTTTTTCATGTCTACTTGGCACAGCTGTGTCACCAACTCTGCCCTGATTGGTCGGTGGGTACTTGGACTGTCCATCCGGCCGGCGGCCGGACGAATCCATTCTCTCGACGGGGTGGGGCAGACCTAAGCCTATCTCCGTCGCAAGGTGGCGCTGCTTGCGAGTTAAAGCTACAAATCTGCAAATAACTCTAAGGATATTTAAGATATTCAAGATATTATTTTTCGAAAACCTTTCCGGGGATATGCCTAATAGTATCCCAAAATTTCACGGCGATTGGATGTACGGTTTTTGAATCTATAGAGTACACACAGACAGACATTCATTTTTATATATATATAGACTAGCGGATGTTCCCGGCTTCGCCCGGGTTTTACCCGAGTAAAGGTTTACCTAACGAACATTTGTTAAAACAATTCTCTATAAACTTATAAAAAAATAATAGATATATTTTGACTAGCGGACGTACCCGGCTTCGCCCGGGTTTACCCGAGTAAAGGTTTGTCTAACGAATCTCTCGATAAAGTGAACATTTTTTTCCCGGTCCCTTGAAAAATACTTGTGGTGTGTCGATTTACTGGTCCAGCGATGGCTCAGAAAGTCTCTCAAAGTTAGTGTTTATTGGAGTTTCTTGTTGGCTACATTTATATGGGAAGACAAAGAGGAGACAGCCCGGAATGCACGTCTGGTCCTCTCTCCGGATTCCTCCGCTGTGGTTGGTGATTTATGGCGGCCGCCTGTTTATTTATCTTGGCGGGCGGCGTCGGCGGGGTGCTGCATCCCTGGTCCCCACAGTACTCCCCCTCCAGTGGCGTAGTCACGATTTGTGCACAAAGTGGTTAAGTACAATATATATACATCATATAGGCAAGAAAATAAAATAAGGAGAAATATAGTCTATTGCTCCTTAAATCTCACGGGTTTCTTGATTATTCTCCCCGATCTTGTCCTAGGCAGGTCTGGTGCTGATCCTGTTCCTTGGAATTCTGTGTACTTCTCCACATCTGGTGGGTCAGGATTCTGTTGGGACGATGTAGAAGGCAGCGCTCCCGACACGATGGGTCTTGTTGCAGTAGGGTGTTCTGCAGTTATATTGTCCGAATCTGCCAGTAAGTATGCAGGTCGCAATCGGTCAATCGATGTGGTAACATTTTTTCCTTTCACTTTGAGTGTGAAATACTTGTCTGTTCTTTCAAGGACTGGGAAGGGTCCCTCATATGGTGGTTCCAGAGGTTTCTTCACTCGATCTGTCCTGATAAATACATGTGAACATGTTTTCAGATCTTTATGAACAAATACTTTAGTCTTCGAATGATGTTTTTCATTTAAGGGTTTGAGCAATTCCATTTGCTTTTGAAGCTGTTGAACAAATTCTTCAGCATGCAGGTGATGTTTAGAATCATCAAAGAATTCGCCAGGCAGTCTGATGGTTTTGCCATATACCATCTGAGACAAAGAATGGTTGGTATCTTTGTTGATAGCACAGCACGCAAGCCTAGGAGAACTGTTGGCAGCGTTTCTGTCCACTTAATACTATTGTGGGCACGAATGGCAGTTTTAATGGTTCTATGAAGCCTTTCAATCTTCCCGTTACACTGAGGGTGGTACGCCGTGGAATGACGAAGTTTGATACCACACAGCGTTGTTAAATCTTTGAAAAGTTGAGAAGTAAACTGCTTTCCTCGGTCTGATATCACTGTATGCGGTGCTCCAAATCTAACAATCCAGTTTTCGTAGAACGCTCTCGCTACCGTTTCAGACTTCATATCTGGTAGCGGAACAACTTCCATCCAGCTGGTGTACCTGTCGATGCAGGTCAGACAGTAGATGTTACCATTCGATGGAGGTAAAGGACCAATTAGATCGATGTGGACAACACTAAATCTTTCATCCACTTCTTGATATTTGCCTATTTCTGATTTTGTGTGTATCGACACCTTGCACTTTTGGCAGTTGACACAAGCTTGAGCCCATTTCCTAATGTCTTTATTCATATTGGGCCATATAAATCTTGACGTTAATTGTTTAGTAGTGGCTTTGATGCCTGGGTGTGAGAGTTCGTGGAAGTTCCTAAAAACCATCATTCGGAATTTAATTGGAATGAATGGTCTAATATTATTAGTAGACACGTCACACCATAACAAATTGCCTGATTGTAGTGGGCATTGCTTAAATTTTAGAGAAGTATTCTTTGAAATCAAGTTTTGTAGTTCTGAATCACCAGTTTGTTCTTTGGCGATCTCTTCGTAGTCGATAGTTGTGATAGCATCAACTCTGGAAAGAGCATCGGCGACTATGTTGTCAGTACCTTTTATGTACTTGATATCAGTAGTGAATTGGGAAATGTATTGTAGATGTCTTAATTGTTTAGGAGAAGCTTTCTCATTTTTTTGTTTGAATGCGTAAATTAAAGGTTTGTGATCAGTTAAAATTGTAAATTCACGTGCCTCAAGCAGGTGCTTGAAGAATTTGATAGACAAATATATTGTGAGAAGCTCTCTATCATATGTACTATAATTGCATTGAGCAGGATTTAATTTTTTAGAGAAAAATGCTATTGGTTTCCAATTATTATTGTCAAGCTGTTGGAGAACTGATCCAACTGCCCGATCTGAAGCATCTGTACAGAGTGAGATAGGCAGTTCAGTATCGGGGTAGGCTAACAGTGCTGTATTAGCTAGGGCTTGTTTGCATTTTTCAAACTGAACTTCAGCTTCTTCAGTCCATTTTATTTCGCTTCTATCCTTTTTCTTGGCTCCCCTCAAGTATTCATGAAGGATTGCCTGAGTCTCTGCGGCATTGTTCAAAAAGGCACGATAAAAGTTTAGCATTCCCAAAAATATGCGTAATTCATGAACTGTTTTTGGTTTCTTATATTCTAGAATAGCTTTAACCTTTGTTGGGAGTGGTTTCACACCGTGAGAGGTAATTAGATATCCTAGAAAATCAATTTCCTGTACTAGGAATTTAGATTTAGAAAGATTGATTCTTAATCCATAGGAATTTAGTCTGCTGAATAAGGTTTCAAGGTGGCTATAATGCTCTTCGTCCGTTTTAGAGGCTACCAGAATATCATCTAAGTAGACAAATGCAAAGTCCAAGTTTCTTAAGACTTCATGCATGAATCTCTGAAAGGTAGCAGTAGCATTTCTAAGACCGAAACTCATTACATTAAATTCGAATAGCCCAAAAGGAGTAATGATGGCAGTCTTTAGTTTATCCTCTTCAGCAATTGGAATCTGATAGAATGCTTTGCATAGGTCTATTTTTGAGTACACACGAGTACCTTTTAAGATGTGGTGGAAATCGTCCAGTCTAGGGATTGGATAACGATCTGGAAGTGTAACGGCATTGAGTCTTCTATAATCACCACAAGGTCTTAGTGACTCGTCCTTTTTTGAAACTAAATGTAGTGGACTCGCCCAAGGAGAATTTGAGGGTCTAATTATTCCATTATTCAACATATATTGAAATTCTGCCTTAGCAAGAGTTAATCTCTGTGAATCTAGACGACGGGCTTTTGAGTGAATTGGCTGACCTCTTGTAGGAATATAATGCTTAACGCTATGTTTTGCTTCTACAAAATCTGATGGTGGCCTACATAGGTTAGGATATTTGGTTAGGATAGCGCTGACCTTGGATGATGAATTTAGAGTGCTAATATTTCCCATGTCTGAGATTGACTGAATGACGCCTCTTATGGAAAGATTAGTTATTCCATCAATTAGGCGTTTATTTTTTATATCAATAATCAATCCAAAGTTGTTCAGAAAGTCTGCTCCTATTATTGCTCTGTTGGTATTGGCGATTACAAAAGGCCATTGAAATTGACGTCGAAGTCCGATATCCAAATTTCTAACCTTTGTTCCATAGGTAACAATTTCTGTACCATTGGCTGCATATAATTTATAATCAGAGCTAGGCATCCTATTTTTATCCTTTGGAGGTATTATAGATATATCAGCGCCACTGTCCACCAAAAAGCGCAATCCCGTGTTTTTGTCCGTCACAAATAATCGGAGATTGCGACAATCCTGAATGCCGGCAGAAGAGCTTGTCGCTACTCTGTCCGCCGGTTGGAGTTTTCCGACTCTTTCCAAACTGCACGGAGACCTGCATTTATTTTGCAAGCAATTAGGACCAAATCTAAAATGGTAATAGCAGTATTTCCCTTTTGGATCGAAAGATCTTTGAGAATTACTTCTTGGTCTTGACTGAGGCCTATTTTTGGATCGAGATCTAGATCTATCCAGTCTCAATTCGGACACCTGCCGTTCAAGATCTTCCAATTTGGCGATCAAGCGATCTGTTGATGAAGAAGGCACTTCCGCATCATATATTTCTTTGGAAGAGTTTATTTCATTTATTTTATCGGCCATTATGGCCAATTTGCTAATGTCCTCTTCGCTTACAATAAGTATATTCTTTATGGATGTGGGCAGTTTATCGAGCCATAAAGTTTTAATTAAATTGTCAGAGATATCTGGGGTAGCGAGGGATCTGAGTTTTTGTAATAATTGGCTCGGCTTCATGTCTCCGAGCTCAATACCTGAAATTAACTTTTTAATTCTCAACCCTTCACTTTCTCTGAACAATTCAAGTAGTCGTGATTTACATTCAGAGTACTTGTTGTCGCTTTTGCTATTAATTATGTCCCAAATGTTTTCTATATATTTAGGTTCTAATTGGGAGATAAAATAATTAAATTTAGTGTCTTCCTGAATAATTCCACCTATTTTGAACTGTGCTTCTACCTGGAAGAACCATATTTCAGGTTTTTCAACCCAGAAAGGCGGTATTTTAACACTAACTTTGCATATTTCTGAGGTATCGCTAGGCTTATTTTCTGTTTCCATTTTACGTAAATTTAAATTCGACACAACAGCTTAGAGATAAAGTTAAAAATTAAAATATTGAGATAAAATAACAAGGAAGATAATATAAAAACTTATCTTAGTCTTGAGATGATATCCCGATATCCTGGATGGTGCTTCTTTTCAAGCTTGAATCACTTTTTGCATTTCTTTATCTCTTGAAATCTTCGTATGCTTTTTCTTTTCAATCACGTCCGGCTCACCAATGTGGTGTGTCGATTTACTGGTCCAGCGATGGCTCAGAAAGTCTCTCAAAGTTAGTGTTTATTGGAGTTTCTTGTTGGCTACATTTATATGGGAAGACAAAGAGGAGACAGCCCGGAATGCACGTCTGGTCCTCTCTCCGGATTCCTCCGCTGTGGTTGGTGATTTATGGCGGCCGCCTGTTTATTTATCTTGGCGGGCGGCGTCGGCGGGGTGCTGCATCCCTGGTCCCCACATACTCGATAAGTTGAATAAAATCAATATTAATTGGTTCCCTAGGTATTTGGAATTTAAAGGAATAGTATCTTGCCTTGGAATTGTATCATTATTCTTGTATGGATGTACCCGGCTTCGCCCGGGTTTTACCCGAGTAAAGGTTTGTTTAACGAATCTCTCGATAAAGTGAACATTTTTTCCCGGTCCCTTGAAAAATACTCGATAAGTTGAATAAAATCAATATTAATTGGTTCCCTCGGGAATTGGAAGTTAAAGGAATAGTATCTTGCCTTGGAATTGTATCATTATTCTTGTATGGATGTACCCGGCTTCGCCCAGGTTTTACCCGAGTAAAGGTTTGTTTAACGAATCTCTTGATAAAGTGAACATTTTTTCCCGGTCCCTTGAAAAATACTCGATAAGTTGAATAAAATCAATATTAATTGGTTCCCTCGGTAATTGGAAGTTAAAGGAATAGTATCTTGCCTTGGAATTGTATCATTATTCTTGTATGGATGTAACCGGCTTCGCCCGGGTTTTACCCGAGTAAAGGTTTGTTTAACGAATCTCTCGATAAAGTGAACATTTTTTCCCCGGTCCCTTGAAAAATACTCGATAAGTTGAATAAAATCAATATTAATTGGTTCCCTCGGTAATTGGAAGTTAAAGGAATAGTATCTTGCCTTGGAATTGTATCATTATTCTTGTCTCAAATAAATTGCCGTGTCATCCTGAATTTTGTTTTTCCTAATTTTCTACATTACAAAATCATCGTATCATCATGATAATATTTAGAGCAGATTGTTGAATTATAACAGATAAATTATTATATTTATCTTGATTATTTCTAGGCGAAAAGTTATTTCAAAAATTTTATTTGCTAGAAACCTTCCCACTACTATACTAAATAACTTCCCAAAGTTTCATGGCGTTCCAATGAGTGGTTTGGTCAGGCATAAAGGACAGACAGACACACACACACACATACATTCATTTTTATATATATAGACTAGCCGAATGACCCGGGCAACGCCCGGGTTTTACCCGATTAAATGTTTTTATTCAAATACTATTCGTAACAATTATAAATTGGCACCGTGGATGTCACTTTTGTGAAACGTCCCGCTCCAAACTTTGTGTGTTTTTAAAATATAAAAATAAATATGTAAATTTTCACAACGATATTTGAAAATTATATTATTTTGATTTTCAAATACTATTCGTTACAATTATAAATTGGCGCCGTGGATGTCACTCTTGTGAAACGTCCCGCTCCAAACTTTGTGTCTGAGAAGCGATATTTTTATAGAAAGATGATCTGGCTTTTGTTTTCTGCTCGAATGAATGTTTTTCTGTTAGAACTTTGTTCCTGCGTACAAAATAATGAACTGATTTCACCCGTGGTCTCTGCTTTTTGGAAATTTTCCCAATATAATTTTGTATCTGATAATCAAATACAGCAATATCGTCATCATCATTTTCTGACTAAAAATATATAGTTTTAATAATTGATTTATATATTTTTTAAAATAGCCTATCGTCTTCCCAGTATTTTTTACCTTTGTATGGAAATTTTGGTTTGAATTAGTGAACTACTGCAAATTTGTATACCGGACATACAAACAAACATTCATTTTTATATATATAGAAGATATAGATTGATACAAGGGAAGGTAATAAGACCAAATCCAAATAAATAAATAGTGTGTGACGTTTCGGTAACAGCATTATTACCATCTTCAGACAAAAGTACTGTGTTTGGTACTACATTCAGTACTTTTGTCTGAAGATGGTAACAACGCTGTTACTGAAACGTCATACACTATTTATTTATTTGGTCTTATTACCTTGTGTTTATAATCTAAATTTTGCCTTATCATTGACACAAGGGATTATGTTATTGAAAGGCAAAATCCTGTTGATGTGCAGACTGTGGCACTCTTCATGTACTTCGGTGGCTACTCCGGTATCTGGCTGGGGCTCTCCATCTTTGAAATCTTCTCTCTCCTGGAGATTGGGGCGTTGCTCTGTGTCCGCTACACATCGGCTCCCTAGTCTTGCTTTCTCACATTGATGCACTAACTATCTTATTGAATTGTGTGTTTTCCATTAGAATATCTCACATTTAAATACAGTAAAACCCTGCTGAAACAAACCTGGGATATAGCAAACCTTTCCTTATAATGAATCTGAAATAATTCCCTTTTTTTATACAGTAGAACCTCCATGAGAGGACACTTACACTAGAAGAAACCTCTCTATAAAGGTCAGTTTTCATTTGCAAAATTACCATTTAATACATAGCAAAAAAACGTCATCTATATAATACAAATGAAAACACCAAAACGCAAATGTTTCTTTTCACAAATAAATCAAACTTCTACTGTCCTTACTGCGATGAAAAAAATATGCTTATGTCCATAGTTTGCTTAAATAACATTTCTAAGATTCCACACTTCAGTGTAGCATATATAAACAGAATGATCCAATACAGTATTAGAGATCTAAAGAAGCGGTCTGGTAGATTAAAAAAATTGGTGAAACCACTGGGAGGGTTCACCACTAATGAGCCAAGCCCTCCCAATATTTTTTTTCATCGCAGTAAAGACAGTAGAAGTTTGATTTATTTGTGAAAAGAAACATTCGCGTTTTGGTGTTTTCATTTGTATTAAAATGGCCTTTTTTACAATTTAGCAATTCTCCAGTAAGAGGACGTCTCTCCCTAAAGGACACTTTGGCTCTGTAATTAGGTGTTGTCCTTTACAGGGAGGTAGTTCTACTGTACTACAGTGAACTATGGCTATAACAAACCATGGCTATAATAATCAAAGGTTCAATCCCATTAGGGTTTGCTATAACAGGATTTTACTCTAAATAAACAATGCGGAATCTTGCACAAAGTTCAAACTTCCTAGAAGCACAAAATGTAACACAGTTTGGCACTTAGGTTTCCCTCTAATAAAGCAAATGTCAAAATCCCTTGCTACAGACTGCTCCCCCACAACTCCGTTGTGAGATCCAACAAGGTTTGTACACAATGTCCAAAAATATATTGGGAGGGCTTGGCTCATCAGTGGTTTCAACATTTAGTCTACCAGACCACTTCTTAGATCTCTAATATTGTGTTAGAATATTCTGCTTATATAGAAAAATCACCAAGGATGAGTATCTTATATTTAATGCTTTACGTTTCAGGCTTTCGGGTATTAACTACAGGACTAAGAACTAATGAATCATTATCATTAGTCATCATATATCTTTGGTTCTTATTCCAGTAGAAGGGTCGTTCTCTTCTTCTTTCTTATCTCCACTCAATCATATCAGAGTATCAAGCTTGTAGAGCTTGTTGATGGTGTCTGCTGGGGATGTGTCTTCTTTCTTATCTCTACTCAATCATATCAGGGTGTCAAGCTTCTAGAGCTTGTTGATGGTGTCTGCTGGGAATGTGTCTTCTTCTTTATTATCTCCACTCAATCATATCAGGGTATCAAGCTTGTAGAGCTTGTTGATGGTGTCTGCTGGGGATGTGTCTTCTTCTTTCTTATCTCCACTCAATCATATCAGAGTATCAAGCTTGTAGAGATTGTTGATGGTGTCTGCTGGGGATGAGTAGAGCTCATCAATGGATGAGTCAATAGAGTCAAAATGACAACCATCATGATTGGGTGAAGTAAAATGCGTCTGCCTTTGTCAGTAAGACTGGGAGCACTACTCAGTGGCAGGCCGACTTAGCTCCAAAAGAAATGGCCGCCTCTGACATGAGGAACAGACGCCATGTGCAGCCGCTCCTAACATGGAGTACAAACACTGCTCATCCTGTATCCCTGGATTAGGAGCCCTTACAGGGTACTATCAGCCGGGCCAGCTGAGCCCAGGTTTTTTAGTGAGCTTGTTACTGCTCCCCCTCCTCCTTTTTCATCCGGACTTGGGACTGGCAAGGACGGAGTTACGGTCGTTAATACCCGAAAGCTTGAAACGTAAACATTAAATATAAGAAACTCATCCTTGGTGATTTTATTTTTCTATAAATTGTCGAAGGATTTTAAGTCGATATATTCTGCTTATATACGCTGCAATGAAGAGTGAATCTTTGAGATGGTTTTCAAGAAAACTATGGACATAAGATTTTGGGACAGTAGAATTACACATAACTCCGCCTTTGCCGGTCCCAAGCCCGGATGAAAAAGGAGGAGGGGGAGCAGTAACAAGCTTGCAAAAAAAACCTGGGCTCAGCTGATAGTACCCTGTAAGGGCTCCTAATCCAGGGATACAGGATGAGCAGCGTTTGTACTCCATGTTAGGAGCAGCTGCACATGGCATCTGTTCCTCACGTCAGAGGCCGCCATTTTTTTTTTTAGCCAAGTCGGCCAGCCGCTGAGTAGTGCTCCCAGTCTTAATGACAAAGGCATTCTACTTCACCCAGTTATGATGGCTGTCCCAACCTGAATGAATGGAGATAAGATAGCAGAAGACATGTTTCCCTAACATGTTACCAAAGGACTACAAGATAATGAGACCAAATCCAAATGAATAAATGGGGTATGATATTTAGCAAAAGCATTGATACTGAAACATCTAATTATCATCTAGAGTGAAATAATTTGAAAATAAACTATTTTAAATGGAACACAACATGATGATTATACACCAATACCTCGCTTTGCGTCGTTTCGTTTTGCGTTTTTTTTCGAAGTTGCGTCTCTGCTTAATTTTTACTGATTTTTCACTGTGCGTCGTTAGATTGTCGAAGTTGCGTTGTTTTGGATTCGAGTCCTTAATTTTTTTTCCTAAAATATGGCAACACCTTTGTTTTTGATTGCGCCTTCACATATTTTCGCTTTGCGTCGTATTTTTTTGGAACGTAACCCCAACGCAAAGCGAGGTATGGGTGTAGTAATAATGATATATAAATTGGAATCCTAATTATTAGAGTTGAAAAATGATATAATCATAATAAAGAGCATTTATTATAATAATATTCGTCTGGCAAACATTCACCGGGGAAGAAGCTGGTCGAAGCGATGTCATTCAGTTCAAATTTCTCATATATATTAAAGATATTAATTCATTAAGCATCATCATAGCTTTGAAGAAATTTGTCAATGCTGGAGTGGATGTTAGTTCAAAAATACAGTTTTTAAAAAAATTATTATATACTTATAAAATTATAAAGAAAAAGGCATCTCCATATCATGCTACTGAAAGTTGATGATGGCCTGCGCCATCTATCAGAATAAATATCAACTATTCGATGAATTTTTAATTATTCCAGAATGGTGTCCAAATACCCATTCTTGATTAATCAAGAATGGCTAACCACGTATGTGTTTGGGGCTGTTGGCCTTCATCAGCGTGGTACAAGCTGTACCTCAATGACCGAAAACTGGTCATTCAGACATCCTGAAAATTCATGAAACGGGTAGTTAAGGCCAGAATTGCGTAAGAATGCATAAACAATAGGAAAAAAATAGTACAAATGTGGCATTGTATTGGTGTAAGGTGGATAAATTAAGAAAAGGCATCTCATTAATTATAACTTGAGTATATGATAAGGCACAATTTGGATTATAGATTATAAAACAAGGTAATAAGACCAAATCCAAATAAATAAATAGTGTGTGACGTTTCGGTAACAGTGTTGTTACCATCTTCTGACAAAAGTACTGAATGAGAAATTTTAACAGTAACTATTTAAAACATGCTGTGGTAAAATTTCTCATTCAGTACTTTTGTCTGAAGATGGTAACAATGCTGTTAGCGAAAAGTCACACACTATTTATTTATTTGGATTTGGTCTTATTACCTTGTTTTATAACTTGAGTATATGCAACATCTTCGTACACATTCATTTTTAGCAAATCTTTATTGTCTTAGTAAAGTCTGATACAGCCTTTTATTGTTTATTTTCGAAACGCCAAAAAGTGACAAAAACAAATCAAAAAGGGATGATGATAACCTGCATCTTGCAGATTAACATTTTCATAGAAACATATATATATACATATTTATTGCTAGCTATATATCACCATCTTCTCTCTTCAAACACGAAATCTCACAGGCGGTCTCCTCGCTCGAGGTGGGTTCCGCCTTAGGACAGGACCCTCCTCTTTCAAGGCCTCGGGGTCCAGCGAGCGAAGAGGCTCCAATGACTTTCCATCGTCTGTATCACTCTGAACCTCTGAATCTTGATCCGACCGCTGGCTAGTTAGTCCTGGCGACAGCGACTCCATATAACCTCTGTCTCGTACAACCTCCGAGATTATGGCACTGGGACCTGCTCCTCTTGAGTGCTCGGGTTGACGCTCTCCATCTCCACTCTCATCTTCCTCACCATTCCTCCACCTTTTTCTAATTTGATCCCTGTGATAGGCCTTTACCTGTCCGTGGATCAAAATGGTGTAGACTCTAGTTCCCTTCTTGCCCACAATTTTTCCTGGGATCCATTTATCACCACCTCTAAAGTTTTTACACCACACTAAATCATCTATCTGGAATTCTTCCAAATGGGTTCGCCGATCATACTTCATTTGCCTGGCTTGCTGGTCCCTAACTCTAGATGCCAAGCTGGGATGTATCAACGATACTCTGGTTCGAAGCGCACGCCCAATAAAGAGCTCTGATGGAGTCTTTCCCGTTGTCACATGCGGGGTGCTTCGATATGCCAGAAGAACTTTTGATAAGGTGTCTTGAATGGTATCCCCAATTTTCCTTTTATTTTTATCCAGGGCAGTCTTAATTGTTCTAACCGCTCTTTCAGCCAAGCCATTACTTTGCGGGTGGTACGCCGGGATCAATGTTTGTTTAATTCCATTTCCTTCCAGAAAACCTTTCATTTCACTACCAGTAAACTGAGGTCCATTATCAGATACAAGTTCCTCCGGTAGACCATAGGAAGAAAAAAGTCGCCGTAGTTGCTCAATGGTTTTGCGTGTGGTGGTCTCTCTCATTGGGATGGCTTCGATCCACTTCGAATGACTATCTACTACTATTAATAAATTAATGTTTTCCTTATTTGCAAAATCAATGTGGATTCTTTGCCAAGGTCTGGTTGACCATCTCCAGGGTTGCCATTTTCCTTTATTTGGCCCATCCTGGGATTGCTGACAGCTTCTGCACTTATTTACCAAAAACTCGATTTGGGTATCTAGATTTGGCCACCAAAAATGTGATCTTGCTACAGCCTTCATTTTGTTCATACCGGAATGAGTCTCATGAAGACAGTTCAACATTTTTATTCTGAGAGATGGTGGAATGACAACTCTCATTCCCCAAACCAAACACTCCCCATCTACAGTTAGCTCAAGTTTCCTTTGAAAATAAGGTCTGAGGTGATCAGCCACCTTTTCAGGCCAGCCTTGCTGAGTATAAAATTTGGCCAATGAGAGCACTTCGTCTTTTTCAGTTTCCGTGGCAATTTCCTCTGCTGTGATCGGCAATTCTTCCACATAGGATAAAGCATAGACATTATTTAATCTTGGAATTTCTTCACAGCCCACAGGAAAACGTGACAGAAGATCTGCATTCCCATGGTCTTGAGTTCTTCGAAATTTAATATCGTAAGTATAAGCTGACAAAATAAGCGCCCAACGCTGCAATCTTGAAGTAGATAAGGTGGGGATTCCTGATCTTGAGCCCAAAATGGTCACCAATGGCTTATGGTCTGTAATAAGAATAAATTTTCTTCCATAAATAAATTGATGAAACTTGGTAACTCCATAAATAATGGCTAGAGCCTCCTTCTCAATCTGAGAATAATTTTGTTCTGCTACCGATAAAGTCCGTGAGGCAAACATAATCGGTCTCTCCTGGCCTTCTATAATATGTGACAACACAGCGCCCACTCCAATCTGCGATGCATCAGTGGCCAAACACAATGGCAAAGTCGCATCATAAGGGACTAGCACCCTCTCAGAGGTAATGCTATTCTTGCACTTGTCAATGGCCTCTCCACATTCCTTTGTCCAAACCCAAGGACGTTTTTTGTGAAGAAGCTCATGAAGAGGCTTCAAAAGCTCTGGCAAATTGGGTATGAACTTCCCATAAAAGTTTACCAAACCAAGAAATGACCTTAATTCAGAGATATTCGTAGGCGTTTTGGCCTTCTGTATTGCTTGTACCTTATGATCTAAAGGTCTGATGCCCTCTTCCGTGACAAGATGTCCTAAATATTCAATTTCTTTTTGCAAAAATAGGCATTTTTCTTTCTTTAGTTTGATATTATACTTCGCCAAGCGAGCAAATATAGTCTTCAACAACGCCAGATGTTCTTCAATTGATGCTGTGGCTATAAGGACATCATCAATATAACAAATTACGCCTCTTATACCTGACAAAACCCTATCCATTACAGATTGAAAATAACTGGGCGCATTTGCCAATCCAAATGGCATTCTCTTAAACCTGAAAAGCCCTTTATGAGTATTTATCGTTAGTAACGGTCGGGTGCCTGGGTCCACCTCTAATTGCAGATAAGCGTTCCTCAAGTCCAATTTAGAAAAGTATTTTCCCTTGGCCAATGTGGAGAATAAATCTTGCTGTGTGGGAAGGGGATAGGCCGCAGTGTCCAAATATTTATTTAGAGTTACCTTGAAGTCGCAGCAAATTCTGATCTCTTTATTTTTCTTCGGCACTACAACCACTGGAGTGGCCCATTTACTGCTCGCCACCTCACATAGATAACCCTTAGCCACCATTTTGTCTAATGCTTCAGTAACTGCTGGCCTAATGGCGAAAGGCACCGGACGAGCCTTATGGAAAATTGGATTCACATCACACATGTTTACTGAAAATGTGAAACCTTTTATTGGTTCGGTTGTCTCCACAAATAGGGCTTGATTTTCCTTCAAAATTTCCTCAATGGTAATTTCCACAGGCATATGTTTTACCGCGAAACAGCCCAATTTCAATCTATTTATCCATTCTCTTCCCATCAAAGCCCTCTTTTCTCCTTTCACCACCAACGCTCTAAGTTTGTAAGTAATATCTTGACACTCCACTTTGACATTGATTTTACCCAGAATGGGTACCACGGTACCATCATAAGTTCTTACAATAATACTCGCTTTTTCCAATTTCAAGTGTTGAAGACTATTTTTAAAATCCTTTTCTGATATCAGTGTTAGACCACTACCCGTATCCATTTCAAATTTAATAAAGTTTCCTTCTACTTTTAACTCCATCAGATAGGGAGGGTCACTTGAGGCAAAATTAATTTTATACTCAGGTATCGTCACGCTTATAATTTTCTGGACATACTCTTCCTCCTCTTCTTGGTCTCCTATCTGATGTATATTTCCCGGCTGATTCTGATGTTGCCTTAGATTTCTTCTACTGCTCCAACATATTGAGGCAATGTGTCCTTTTTTATTACACTTAAAGCATATCGCCTCCTTAAATCTACATAGTTCTTTATGCTGTTTACCACAATGTTTACATTTGCCATTCTGAAAATTTGATTCAACCTTGCGTTCCATCCTCAACTTATCTACACAATCTTCACCCTGCTCCAAGTGAAATAATTTTGTATTTTTCTCGGCCGCTTCCATAGATAATGCTATCTCAATTACTTTAGCTAAAGAAATGTCGCCCTCCGACAAAATTCTATTTTGTATTTTGGCATTATATAATCCACAAACCATTTTATCACGTAAAGAATCCTCCAGAAAATTTCCAAAGATGCATGAGGAAGCCAAACGCTTAATTTCCACCAAGTAATCCGAGATGCTTTCTTCCTTTAATTGCATTCTTTTAAAAAAAATGAACCTCTCTACTACAATTGAGCGCTTTGGAGAGAAGTGCCTTTTCAAGATATCTATTAGGTTATCAAAAGTTTTATCTTTAGGTAGAATAGGACTGCACAAATTCTTCAAAACACCATATGTTTTACTTCCCATGAGGGTTAGGAGATAAGCCTTTTTCTTCTCATCCCCTGCCTCCTCCAATATGAGAAACTGTTCCAATCGTTCATAAAACGTTTCAAAAGTTTCAGTTTCCTCATTATATTCCTTAAATTGGTAACTAGCCATTTTTTTTCACTCTTTCTTAAATTTGCATCCTAAAACTTTGCAATTTGTGACTTTTAAAATTTACTTTCAATTATATGCAAAATCAAAGATATTTTCAAAAAATATTTACTTCAAAATTCGAGGGTACTTACTCTTATATCCTCGTCGCCAAATGCAACATCTTCGTACACATTCATTTTTAGCAAATCTTTATTGTCTTAGTAAAGTCTGATACAGCCTTTTATTGTTTATTTTCGAAACGCCAAAAAGTGACAAAAACAAATCAAAAAGGGATGATGATAACCTGCATCTTGCAGATTAACATTTTCATAGAAACATATATATATACATATTTATTGCTAGCTATATATCAGTATATAAAATAAAATGCTGTTTATTAAAATTAAAGCAATTTATTTACAACTATCATCCAGTTTGGTCTGGGTTCTCTCTGAGTAAATGTTTTCCCAATGAAGAATGCTTTAACAAATACTGGGTGTTCTAAAATAACGGAGTTAAACATTTTTAGTCACAATTTATTAAACAAAAATTGAACAAATTAACAATGCATAACAATAATATTGTAGCGCATATCCCCTCCGAGGTTCTTTGTGTTGATGCCGCTTCCTTCGTCGTGGATCACCGACCCAGACTTCGTTGCTCTCCTCTGCAGCTTTACCTTGCAGTCCACCCAAAGACCTCCGAGAAACACCATTCAAGTGGATCTTCTTTCCTCTGGCAGTATCTCTCAGCCTTACCACTGGTGTGGGAACACAAGAGACTTACCAGAAGAGTAGCTACTGATGTTGGAGAGAGAGTCACAACAGCAACCAGCAACAAGACTTCTAACACTATTTTTTTATTGTCATCTTTAAACCACATTACATAATAACTCGAATATCAATCAACAGGTATTTACACTATTTTACATCCCAGGACCAATATCAACAGATATTTACAATCATTTGCCCCAGGACCACAGCAGTCGGCAATTCCCACACTAGTTCCAAACAGGAAATAGGTGAAAGCGCCCTCTATTGGCGGAGGTTGTTGGTGTTTTTCAGGCTTATATACGCGACAATATGGATACTAACTAACAAATTTTCAGCCGGTTTTAAAGTCACCATTTTTGGCGGCAATACACAGGTCTAAACGTTTCTTGAAAATTTCGGCTATGGGCCACAGGTCCTCCCATGACAATCAGTCCCATTCTCTGCTCAGCGATCACTTTAATGACTTCAAACTTTTGTAGCACAGGCCCTGGCCTGCTAAATGGACAACACACTGTAATCCATCGGGTTGAGATCTGGTGGTAGGGCGGCCATTCAGCCGACGTGATGAAGTCCGGAAAATGAGCCCAGCAGTCAAGAATGTAATTATAAAAAAACCTTCCCTTAAAACGAACCTGAAATAATCTCAATTTTAGACACAAGGTAAAAAGAACAAATCCAAATAAATAAATAGTTTGTGACATTTCGGTAACAGTGTTGTTACCATCTTCAGACAAAAGAACTGAATGTTAGTACTCGATTCAGTACTTTTGTCTGAAGAGGGTAACAACGCTGTAACCAAAACGTCACACAATATTTATTTGAATTTGGTCTTATTTTCTTGTATCTATAATCCAAATAATTCTTTATCAAGTAATAAACTAATTTTTATTACTGATAAAGCACAATTTGGATTATAGATACAAGAAAATAAGACCTAATCCAAATAACTTAATAGTATGTGATGTTTCAGTTACAGCGTTGTTACCATCTTCAGACAAAAGTACTGAATCTGAAGATAGTAACAATGCTGTTACCGAAACGTCACACATCATTTTATTTATTTGGATTTGGTCTTATTACCTTGTGTTTCTAGTTTATAATCCAAATTGTGCCTTATCATAATCTCCATTTTACAACACAGTGAATTATGGCTATATAGCGAACCATAGCTATAGTGAACCACAGATTAGGGTTTGCTATAGTGGGATTTTACTGTATTTCAAACTAGAAACATAAATCAACAGACATTTCAGGATATTTAAATAAAGTACAGTAGAAACTCCATTAAAGGACACTCTCGCTAGAGAACACCTTTCTACAAAGGGCATTTTTCATGTGCAAAATTACCATTTTTACTATTTAGCAATTCTCCAGTAAGAGGACACCTCTCCCTAAAGGACACTTTGGCTGTGTAATCAGGCGTTGTCCTTTGCAGGGAAGTATTTCTACTATATTTAGAAACTCTCCAGTAAGAGGACACCTCTCCCTAAAGGACACTTTGGCTGTGTAATCAGGCGTTATCCTTTGCAGGGAAGTATTTCTACTATATTTAGAAACTCTCCAGTAAGAGGACACCTCTCCCTAAAGGACACTTTGGCTGTGTAATCAGGCGTTGTCCTTTGCAGGGAAGTATTTCTACTATATTTAGAAACTCTCCAGTAAGAGGACACCTCTCCCTAAAGGACACTTTGGCTGTGTAATCAGGCGTTGTCCTTTGCAGGGAAGTATTTCTACTATATTTAGAAACTCTCCAGTAAGAGGACACCTCTCCCTAAAGGACACTTTGGCTGTGTAATCAGGCGTTGTCCTTTGCAGGGAAGTATTTCTACTATATTTAGAAACTCTCCAGTAAGAGGACACCTCTCCCTAAAGGACACTTTGGCTGTGTAATTAGGTGTTGTCCTTTGCAGGGAAGTATTTCTACTATATTTAGAAACTCTCCAGTAAGAGGACACCTCTCCCTAAAGGACACTTTGGCTGTGTAATTAGGTGTTATCCTTTGCAGGGAAGTATTTCTACTATATTTAGAAACTCTCCAGTAAGAGGACACCTCTCCCTAAAGGACACTTTGGCTGTGTAATTAGGTGTTGTCCTTTGCAGGGAAGTATTTCTACTATATTTAGAAACTCTCCAGTAAGAGGACACCTCTCCCTAAAGGACACTTTGGCTGTGTAATCAGGCGTTGTCCTTTGCAGGGAAGTATTTCTACTATATTTAGAAACTCTCCAGTAAGAGGACACCTCTCCCTAAAGGACACTTTGGCTGTGTAATTAGGTGTTGTCCTTTGCAGGGAAGTATTTCTACTATATTTAGAAACTCTCCAGTAAGAGGACACCTCTCCCTAAAGGACACTTTGGCTGTGTAATTAGGTGTTGTCCTTTGCAGGGAAGTATTTCTACTATATTTAGAAACTCTCCAGTAAGAGGACACCTCTCCCTAAAGGACACTTTGGCTGTGTAATTAGGTGTTGTCCTTTGCAGGGAAGTATTTCTACTATATTTAGAAACTCTCCAGTAAGAGGACACCTCTCCCTAAAGGACACTTTGGCTGTGTAATTAGGTGTTGTCCTTTGCAGGGAAGTATTTCTACTATATTTAGAAACTCTCCAGTAAGAGGACACCTCTCCCTAAAGGACACTTTGGCTGTGTAATTAGGTGTTGTCCTTTGCAGGGAAGTATTTCTACTATATTTAGAAACTCTCCAGTAAGAGGACACCTCTCCCTAAAGGACACTTTGGCTGTGTAATTAGGTGTTGTCCTTTGCAGGGAAGTATTTCTACTATATTTAGAAACTCTCCAGTAAGAGGACACCTCTCCCTAAAGGACACTTTGGCTGTGTAATCAGGCGTTGTCCTTTGCAGGGAAGTATTTCTACTATATTTAGAAACTCTCCAGTAAGAGGACACCTCTCCCTAAAGGACACTTTGGCTGTGTAATCAGGCGTTGTCCTTTGCAGGGAAGTATTTCTACTATATTTAGAAACTCTCCAGTAAGAGGACACCTCTCCCTAAAGGACACTTTGGCTGTGTAATCAGGCGTTGTCCTTTGCAGGGAAGTATTTCTACTATATTTAGAAACTCTCCAGTAAGAGGACACCTCTCCCTAAAGGACACTTTGGCTGTGTAATCAGGCGTTGTCCTTTGCAGGGAAGTATTTCTACTATATTTAGAAACTCTCCAGTAAGAGGACACCTCTCCCTAAAGGACACTTTGGCTGTGTAATTAGGTGTTGTCCTTTGCAGGGAAGTATTTCTACTATATTTAGAAACTCTCCAGTAAGAGGACACCTCTCCCTAAAGGACACTTTGGCTGTGTAATTAGGTGTTGTCCTTTGCAGGGAAGTATTTCTACTATATTTAGAAACTCTCCAGTAAGAGGACACCTCTCCCTAAAGGACACTTTGGCTGTGTAATTAGGTGTTGTCCTTTGCAGGGAAGTATTTCTACTATATTTAGAAACTCTCCAGTAAGAGGACACCTCTCCCTAAAGGACACTTTGGCTGTGTAATTAGGTGTTGTCCTTTGCAGGGAAGTATTTCTACTATATTTAGAAACTCTCCAGTAAGAGGACACCTCTCCCTAAAGGACACTTTGGCTGTGTAATTAGGTGTTGTCCTTTGCAGGGAAGTATTTCTACTATATTTAGAAACTCTCCAGTAAGAGGACACCTCTCCCTAAAGGACACTTTGGCTGTGTAATTAGGTGTTGTCCTTTGCAGGGAAGTATTTCTACTATATTTAGAAACTCTCCAGTAAGAGGACACCTCTCCCTAAAGGACACTTTGGCTGTGTAATTAGGTGTTGTCCTTTGCAGGGAAGTATTTCTACTATATTTAGAAACTCTCCAGTAAGAGGACACCTCTCCCTAAAGGACACTTTGGCTGTGTAATTAGGTGTTGTCCTTTGCAGGGAAGTATTTCTACTATATTTAGAAACTCTCCAGTAAGAGGACACCTCTCCCTAAAGGACACTTTGGCTGTGTAATTCAGGCGTTGTCCTTTGCAGGGAAGTATTTCTACTATATTTAGAAACTCTCCAGTAAGAGGACACCTCTCCCTAAAGGACACTTTGGCTGTGTAATTAGGTGTTGTCCTTTGCAGGGAAGTATTTCTACTATATTTAGAAACTCTCCAGTAAGAGGACACCTCTCCCTAAAGGACACTTTGGCTGTGTAATTAGGTGTTGTCCTTTGCAGGGAAGTATTTCTACTATATTTAGAAACTCTCCAGTAAGAGGACACCTCTCCCTAAAGGACACTTTGGCTGTGTAATTAGGTGTTGTCCTTTGCAGGGAAGTATTTCTACTATATTTAGAAACTCTCCAGTAAGAGGACACCTCTCCCTAAAGGACACTTTGGCTGTGTAATCAGGCGTTGTCCTTTGCAGGGAAGTATTTCTACTATATTTAGAAACTCTCCAGTAAGAGGACACCTCTCCCTAAAGGACACTTTGGCTGTGTAATTAGGTGTTGTCCTTTGCAGGGAAGTATTTCTACTATATTTAGAAACTCTCCAGTAAGAGGACACCTCTCCCTAAAGGACACTTTGGCTGTGTAATTAGGTGTTGTCCTTTGCAGGGAAGTATTTCTACTATATTTAGAAACTCTCCAGTAAGAGGACACCTCTCCCTAAAGGACACTTTGGCTGTGTAATCAGGCGTTGTCCTTTGCAGGGAAGTATTTCTACTATATTTAGAAACTCTCCAGTAAGAGGACACCTCTCCCTAAAGGACACTTTGGCTGTGTAATCAGGCGTTGTCCTTTGCAGGGAAGTATTTCTACTATATTTAGAAACTCTCCAGTAAGAGGACACCTCTCCCTAAAGGACACTTTGGCTGTGTAATCAGGCGTTGTCCTTTGCAGGGAAGTATTTCTACTATATTTAGAAACTCTCCAGTAAGAGGACACCTCTCCCTAAAGGACACTTTGGCTGTGTAATTAGGTGTTGTCCTTTGCAGGGAAGTATTTCTACTATATTTAGAAACTCTCCAGTAAGAGGACACCTCTCCCTAAAGGACACTTTGGCTGTGTAATCAGGCGTTGTCCTTTGCAGGGAAGTATTTCTACTATATTTAGAAACTCTCCAGTAAGAGGACACCTCTCCCTAAAGGACACTTTGGCTGTGTAATTAGGTGTTGTCCTTTGCAGGGAAGTATTTCTACTATATTTAGCAACTCTCCAGTAAGAGGACACCTCTCCCTAAAGGACACTTTGGCTGTGTAATCAGGCGTTGTCCTTTGCAGGTAGGTATTTCTACTATATTTAGAAACTCTCCAGTAAGAGGACACCTCTCCCTAAAGGACACTTTGGCTGTGTAATCAGGCGTTGTCCTTTGCAGGGAAGTATTTCTACTATATTTAGCAACTCTCCAGTAAGAGGACACCTCTCCCTAAAGGACACTTTGGCTGTGTAATCAGGCGTTGTCCTTTGCAGGGAAGTATTTCTACTATATTAGAAACTCTCCAGTAAGAGGACACCTCTCCCTAAAGGACACTTTGGCTGTGTAATTAGGTGTTGTCCTTTGCAGGGAAGTATTTCTACTATATTTAGCAACTCTCCAGTAAGAGGACACCTCTCCCTAAAGGACACTTTGGCTGTGTAATTAGGTGTTGTCCTTTGCAGGGAAGTATTTCTACTATATTTAGAAACTCTCCAGTAAGAGGACACCTCTCCCTAAAGGACACTTTGGCTGTGTAATTAGGTGTTGTCCTTTGCAGGGAAGTATTTCTACTATATTTAGAAACTCTCCAGTAAGAGGACACCTCTCCCTAAAGGACACTTTGGCTGTGTAATTAGGTGTTGTCCTTTGCAGGGAAGTATTTCTACTATATTTAGCAACTCTCCAGTAAGAGGACACCTCTCCCTAAAGGACACTTTGGCTGTGTAATTAGGTGTTGTCCTTTGCAGGGAAGTATTTCTACTATATTTAGAAACTCTCCAGTAAGAGGACACCTCTCCCTAAAGGACACTTTGGCTGTGTAATTAGGTGTTGTCCTTTGCAGGGAAGTATTTCTACTATATTTAGAAACTCTCCAGTAAGAGGACACCTCTCCCTAAAGGACACTTTGGCTGTGTAATTAGGTGTTGTCCTTTGCAGGGAAGTATTTCTACTATATTTAGAAACTCTCCAGTAAGAGGACACCTCTCCCTAAAGGACACTTTGGCTGTGTAATCAGGCGTTGTCCTTTGCAGGGAAGTATTTCTACTATATTTAGAAACTCTCCAGTAAGAGGACACCTCTCCCTAAAGGACACTTTGGCTGTGTAATTAGGTGTTGTCCTTTGCAGGGAAGTATTTCTACTATATTTAGAAACTCTCCAGTAAGAGGACACCTCTCCCTAAAGGACACTTTGGCTGTGTAATTAGGTGTTGTCCTTTGCAGGGAAGTATTTCTACTATATTTAGAAACTCTCCAGTAAGAGGACACCTCTCCCTAAAGGACACTTTGGCTGTGTAATTAGGTGTTGTCCTTTGCAGGGAAGTATTTCTACTATATTTAGCAACTCTCCAGTAAGAGGACACCTCTCCCTAAAGGACACTTTGGCTGTGTAATTAGGTGTTGTCCTTTGCAGGGAAGTATTTCTACTATATTTAGCAACTCTCCAGTAAGAGGACACCTCTCCCTAAAGGACACTTTGGCTGTGTAATTAGGTGTTGTCCTTTGCAGGGAAGTATTTCTACTATATTTAGCAACTCTCCAGTAAGAGGACACCTCTCCCTAAATGACACTTTGGCTGTGTAATTAGGTGTTGTCCTTTGCAGGGAAGTATTTCTACTATATTTAGAAACTCTCCAGTAAGAGGACACCTCTCCCTAAAGGACACTTTGGCTGTGTAATCAGGCGTTGTCCTTTGCAGGGAAGTATTTCTACTATATTAGAAACTCTCCAGTAAGAGGACACCTCTCCCTAAAGGACACTTTGGCTGTGTAATCAGGCGTTGTCCTTTGCAGGGAAGTATTTCTACTATATTTAGAAACTCTCCAGTAAGAGGACACCTCTCCCTAAAGGACACTTTGGCTGTGTAATTAGGTGTTGTCCTTTGCAGGGAAGTATTTCTACTATATTTAGAAACTCTCCAGTAAGAGGACACCTCTCCCTAAAGGACACTTTGGCTGTGTAATCAGGCGTTGTCCTTTGCAGGGAAGTATTTCTACTATATTTAGAAACTCTCCAGTAAGAGGACACCTCTCCCTAAAGGACACTTTGGCTGTGTAATTAGGTGTTGTCCTTTGCAGGGAAGTATTTCTACTATATTTAGAAACTCTCCAGTAAGAGGACACCTCTCCCTAAAGGACACTTTGGCTGTGTAATCAGGCGTTGTCCTTTGCAGGGAAGTATTTCTACTATATTTAGAAACTCTCCAGTAAGAGGACACCTCTCCCTAAAGGACACTTTGGCTGTGTAATTAGGTGTTGTCCTTTGCAAGGAAGTATTTCTACTATATTTAGAAACTCTCCAGTAAGAGGACACCTCTCCCTAAAGGACACTTTGGCTGTGTAATTAGGTGTTGTCCTTTGCAGGGAAGTATTTCTACTATATTTAGAAACTCTCCAGTAAGAGGACACCTCTCCCTAAAGGACACTTTGGCTGTGTAATTAGGTGTTGTCCTTTGCAGGGAAGTATTTCTACTATATTTAGAAACTCTCCAGTAAGAGGACACCTCTCCCTAAAGGACACTTTGGCTGTGTAATTAGGTGTTGTCCTTTGCAGGTAGGTATTTCTACTATATTTAGAAACTCTCCAGTAAGAGGACACCTCTCCCTAAAGGACACTTTGGCTGTGTAATTAGGTGTTGTCCTTTGCAGGGAAGTATTTCTACTATATTTAGAAACTCTCCAGTAAGAGGACACCTCTCCCTAAAGGACACTTTGGCTGTGTAATTAGGTGTTGTCCTTTGCAGGGAAGTATTTCTACTATATTTAGAAACTCTCCAGTAAGAGGACACCTCTCCCTAAAGGACACTTTGGCTGTGTAATTAGGTGTTGTCCTTTGCAGGGAAGTATTTCTACTATATTTAGAAACTCTCCAGTAAGAGGACACCTCTCCCTAAAGGACACTTTGGCTGTGTAATCAGGCGTTGTCCTTTGCAGGGAAGTATTTCTACTATATTTAGAAACTCTCCAGTAAGAGGACACCTCTCCCTAAAGGACACTTTGGCTGTGTAATTAGGTGTTGTCCTTTGCAGGGAAGTATTTCTACTATATTTAGAAACTCTCCAGTAAGAGGACACCTCTCCCTAAAGGACACTTTGGCTGTGTAATTAGGTGTTGTCCTTTGCAGGGAAGTATTTCTACTATATTTAGAAACTCTCCAGTAAGAGGACACCTCTCCCTAAAGGACACTTTGGCTGTGTAATTAGGTGTTGTCCTTTGCAGGGAAGTATTTCTACTATATTTAGAAACTCTCCAGTAAGAGGACACCTCTCCCTAAAGGACACTTTGGCTGTGTAATTAGGTGTTGTCCTTTGCAGGGAAGTATTTCTACTATATTTAGAAACTCTCCAGTAAGAGGACACCTCTCCCTAAAGGACACTTTGGCTGTGTAATTAGGTGTTGTCCTTTGCAGGGAAGTATTTCTACTATATTTAGAAACTCTCCAGTAAGAGGACACCTCTCCCTAAAGGACACTTTGGCTGTGTAATTAGGTGTTGTCCTTTGCAGGGAAGTATTTCTACTATATTTAGAAACTCTCCAGTAAGAGGACACCTCTCCCTAAAGGACACTTTGGCTGTGTAATTAGGTGTTGTCCTTTGCAGGGAAGTATTTCTACTATATTTAGAAACTCTCCAGTAAGAGGACACCTCTCCCTAAAGGACACTTTGGCTGTGTAATTAGGTGTTGTCCTTTGCAGGGAAGTATTTCTACTATATTTAGAAACTCTCCAGTAAGAGGACACCTCTCCCTAAAGGACACTTTGGCTGTGTAATTAGGTGTTGTCCTTTGCAGGGAAGTATTTCTACTATATTTAGAAACTCTCCAGTAAGAGGACACCTCTCCCTAAAGGACACTTTGGCTGTGTAATTAGGTGTTGTCCTTTGCAGGGAAGTATTTCTACTATATTTAGAAACTCTCCAGTAAGAGGACACCTCTCCCTAAAGGACACTTTGGCTGTGTAATTAGGTGTTGTCCTTTGCAGGGAAGTATTTCTACTATATTTAGAAACTCTCCAGTAAGAGGACACCTCTCCCTAAAGGACACTTTGGCTGTGTAATTAGGTGTTGTCCTTTGCAGGGAAGTATTTCTACTATATTTAGAAACTCTCCAGTAAGAGGACACCTCTCCCTAAAGGACACTTTGGCTGTGTAATTAGGTGTTGTCCTTTGCAGGGAAGTATTTCTACTATATTTAGAAACTCTCCAGTAAGAGGACACCTCTCCCTAAAGGACACTTTGGCTGTGTAATTAGGTGTTGTCCTTTGCAGGGAAGTATTTCTACTATATTTAGAAACTCTCCAGTAAGAGGACACCTCTCCCTAAAGGACACTTTGGCTGTGTAATCAGGCGTTGTCCTTTGCAGGGAAGTATTTCTACTATATTTAGAAACTCTCCAGTAAGAGGACACCTCTCCCTAAAGGACACTTTGGCTGTGTAATTAGGTGTTGTCCTTTGCAGGGAAGTATTTCTACTATATTTAGAAACTCTCCAGTAAGAGGACACCTCTCCCTAAAGGACACTTTGGCTGTGTAATTAGGTGTTGTCCTTTGCAGGGAAGTATTTCTACTATATTTAGAAACTCTCCAGTAAGAGGACACCTCTCCCTAAAGGACACTTTGGCTGTGTAATTAGGTGTTGTCCTTTGCAGGGAAGTATTTCTACTATATTTAGAAACTCTCCAGTAAGAGGACACCTCTCCCTAAAGGACACTTTGGCTGTGTAATTAGGTGTTGTCCTTTGCAGGGAAGTATTTCTACTATATTTAGAAACTCTCCAGTAAGAGGACACCTCTCCCTAAAGGACACTTTGGCTGTGTAATTAGGTGTTGTCCTTTGCAGGGAAGTATTTCTACTATATTTAGAAACTCTCCAGTAAGAGGACACCTCTCCCTAAAGGACACTTTGGCTGTGTAATTAGGTGTTGTCCTTTGCAGGGAAGTATTTCTACTATATTTAGAAACTCTCCAGTAAGAGGACACCTCTCCCTAAAGGACACTTTGGCTGTGTAATTAGGTGTTGTCCTTTGCAGGGAAGTATTTCTACTATATTTAGAAACTCTCCAGTAAGAGGACACCTCTCCCTAAAGGACACTTTGGCTGTGTAATTAGGTGTTGTCCTTTGCAGGGAAGTATTTCTACTATATTTAGAAACTCTCCAGTAAGAGGACACCTCTCCCTAAAGGACACTTTGGCTGTGTAATTAGGTGTTGTCCTTTGCAGGGAAGTATTTCTACTATATTTAGAAACTCTCCAGTAAGAGGACACCTCTCCCTAAAGGACACTTTGGCTGTGTAATTAGGTGTTGTCCTTTGCAGGGAAGTATTTCTACTATATTTAGAAACTCTCCAGTAAGAGGACACCTCTCCCTAAAGGACACTTTGGCTGTGTAATCAGGCGTTGTCCTTTGCAGGGAAGTATTTCTACTATATTTAGAAACTCTCCAGTAAGAGGACACCTCTCCCTAAAGGACACTTTGGCTGTGTAATTAGGTGTTGTCCTTTGCAGGGAAGTATTTCTACTATATTTAGAAACTCTCCAGTAAGAGGACACCTCTCCCTAAAGGACACTTTGGCTGTGTAATTAGGTGTTGTCCTTTGCAGGGAAGTATTTCTACTATATTTAGAAACTCTCCAGTAAGAGGACACCTCTCCCTAAAGGACACTTTGGCTGTGTAATTAGGTGTTGTCCTTTGCAGGCAGGTAGTTCTACTGTACTTGCCAAATCAACCACAGAAACTAAGAAAATCCTTCACAAACACAAGATATCAGAAATATATACATTTAGAAGAAACTATCAACACACATGGTATTCAGAATGACAATACAGGGGGTCGGTGGAAGGCTGGTTAAACCGTTTGGTTCACGACCACTACGACCCGGGTTCGATTCCCGCGTTGGACACTTTTTATGTTTTAAAAAAAATGCTCCAATTGCCCCCCGATTCTTGCAAAAGTCCAACCCCACCAGCGAGTGCAAGTAACCAAACGGGGCTCTGGCACATTTGTAAGTGCAAAGTCGAACTGCTTTCACATGTGTAGACATGTGGTGCGCTTACAGTAAAAAGCAGTCGCTAACTACCCACCATGATTATCATGGCCTGTACCACGTGTACTAGGGATAAGCAAAAAAAAAAGAATGACAATACTGCTGATTGAATGAAGAATATAAAGAGAACAGATACATAGTGACAGATACATAGTGATGAGACAGGTATGTAAGTCTCAGTGGGTTTATTTGGGGGAGTGCTCTAACATCTGAGTGGGCCATGGTCACAAATAAATAGTGTGTGACGTTTTGGTAACAGCGTGGTTACTATCTTCAGACAAAAGTGCTGAATGAGAAAAAATATCACAGCATGTTTTAAATAGTTATTGTTATCAAATAGATTATGAACATGTAGATGAGAAGATTTCTGAAATAACAAATACAACTTGTAAATATCCTGCAGGCACTGGGGTTAAAAATAATCGACTCTAAACCAAATTAAAGACTCAAAGCCAAAGTTGAAATTCAAAACATTTTTATATTTATTGATCTATTGAAATGGTCACACACACAAACAGAAAATAATAATAATAATAAAAAAGGCAATGAGAATGAAATGGGGAAATATACATAAAATTAACCTGTTGAAAATATTGTTACGACGCTTCTCAGCCGTCGATGTTTGCGTTCAAGGTTTACTGAGAAGACAATGTGAGTTCGTTTTGGATACAGCTTAGTACTATGGATTTATTACCAGATCTTTGAAAGGGATATAAGTAACTATACAGTAGAAGATTAACTTGCCTTCAATGTCCGCCACTAGAGGGATCCTTCTCCGCTACCGTCTTCCCCACGTCTTCTCTTCTCAGACTGCCATGTCTGGTCGGCACACACCAATCTCCCGGCAGGCCGGCCGACTTCCTTCCACCGCGGCACCAGCTGGCCTCGGCTGATCCCTTCCCGGCGGTGGCGTCAGCTGGACTGCCGTCTACCGTCTGCCACCCCCCCCCTCTGGAATTTGTCAATCCACACTTCCCTGGGGGAGCCCCGGCATACCTTCTCTCTTGGCTTCCCCGCGTCTTCTCTTCTATTTCTCTGCTGCATCGCTTCAATATATTATAAAAAGTTACTTATCTTTTTTGGTGCTTCAGTTGGAGGGCTGGAAAATTTCTTCCACTAAAATTTGAACACTACATTTTTAGACGGTGTTCTTAGAACCTCTCCTCAATCTCCCTCTACTGCTGCCTAGTCTATCTATTTTCTTACTTTTTTCCTCAAAATCCCCGCCAAATTTATAATTTAACAGAGTAAAAATAAAAAATATTTTAATTTTATAAAATATTCCAACTGTTAAAATAAAAATTATAATAAAAAAATCTTTTTCAAAAAATATTATTTTAATTAAAGACTATTATTGAAATATTAAAACAAAAATAGATGATTAGCTATTAAAAAAAAGAAAATTTATTATAATGAGATAAATTTTATACATTAAAAATAGAAGAGGTAATAAAAGAAAGGTGAAGTGATGGGTTGGTTTGACAATGATGAATGCTTGACTTCGTTATTGTCGAGGCAGCTTCACCATTGTCCACCAGCTTTCTATGAGGTACTGTGGGTGAGCTTTGTGGAGGTCGCTGAAGTGGACTCCACAAACACAAGGTAATAAGACCAAATCCAAATAAATAAATAGTGTGTGGCGTTTATTTAAAACATGCTAAGATATTTTTCTCATTCAGCACTTTTGTCTGAAGATGGTAACAACGCTGTTACCAAAACGTCACAGACTATATATTTATTTAAATTTGGTCTTATTACCTTGTGTTTATAATCTATAATCCAAATTGTGCCTTATCATTGGATTTGGTCTTATTACCTTGTGTTTATAATCTATAATCCAAATTGTGCATTATCTTTTCAAAATTTTTAGATGGTATAATTAAAGGACAGCCATACAAACAGGAAAAGGCAGCCACTTAATAATGGTCACTTTGTTTTAATTCCCTAAATTGACCTATTTCTTTACAGTAATGCTGAATATCAAAAGAAGTCATTTGATAATAGGTTCTTCTTATCATTAGTATATGGAATAATTTTTAGAACCTTACAAATTCTTTAATTTTTATTTGCTCCTGACGAGGACAAAAGTTTTTTGTCGAAACGTCGATATAATAAAAAGATTTACTGGCCGAAGTATCTTTAATTTTAAGAATAATCTTTAAATCCAACAGTAAACTTAACTATCCCATTGGATTAACCTAGAAACAAATCCAATATGGGCACAAATCTATTGGATACAAGAAATACACTCACTGGTTAACAGTCGGCTGAAAACAAGTACATATTGAAACATTTACAAATATATGAATCTAACGCTGCACATGACTGATACAGAGCAGGAGGGACAAACACCAGTTCTGTCCTCCCAAGAAAACAACAGTCTTTGATTTCCAGACTTAAGTCTGGTCATCTATGGACAATGACTTTCCAGAATGGTTGCAAGGTTTTCCCACTATGTACTAAGCGTCAACCTGCAACTCCAAAACACATTATTGACTGTATTGACTCATCCATTGATGAGGTCTACTCTTCCTCAGCAGACACCATCAACAAGCTTGACACCCTGATATGATTGAGTGGAGATATGAAAGAAGAAGACAAATATATGATAACTTGTGGATACTATATTATTCTTATAAAATGGGAGACAAAGTTAACACAAAATTATAAGAAACATAAGTAAATGTTAATATAAAGCAATAACACACAATCTATATATTGCATATGAAAACATTTTTTAAGACGCAAATGATATTACTTTAACCCCAACTGGCCTTGTCCTTATTGTCTGTGGAAGAGCATTGCTTGATGCAAAAATTGCAAAATGCAAAAAAAATATGTAATTCTACTGTCCAAAAAGTTTATGTCCATAGTTTTCTTAAATACCATTTCTTAGATTCCACCCTTCAGTGTAACATATATAAGCAGAATGATCCAATACAGTATTAGAGCTCTAAAGAAGCGGTCTGGTAGATTAAATTGGCGAAACCGCTGGGAGGGTTCACCACTGATGAGCCAAGCCCTCCCAAATTTTTTCATCGCAGTAAGGACAGTAGAAGTTTGATGTAAGCGTGAAAGAATTATCCGCATCTTAATCTTTTCATATGTTATAAGTAAATGTGTTTTCATTCAATACATCAAACCAATGCATTTATTGGAACTTTGCACAGATCACATATGCATATTTAGGTCATTGAATAAGCCACAACAACAGTTTTCTTCTTTCTTATCTTCACTCAATCATATTATGGTATCAGGCAAAAAAAAATGTTCCAATGACCCCCGATTCTTGCAAAAGTCCAACCCCACCAGCGAGTACAAGTTACCAAACATGGCACATTTGTAAGTGCAAAGTCAAACTGCTTTTCACATATATAGACATGTGGTGCACTTACAGTTAAACACTTGCCTACTTCTACCCACCATGATTATCATGGCCTGTACCATTTATACTAGGAATAAGCAAAAAAAAAAAAAATGGTATCAAGCTTGTAGAGCTTGTTGATGATGTCTGCTGGGGATGAGTAGAGCTCATCAATGGATGAGTCAATACAGTCAATAATGTGTTTTGGGGTTGACACTTAGTACATGGCCAGTTTTAATACAAGAAAATAAGACCTAATCCAAATAATTTATTGGTGTGTAACGTTTCGGCAACAGCATTGTCACCATCATCAGACAAAAGTAAAATTCCATTTATTATTTTGTCTGATGATGGTGATAATGTTGTTGACGAAACGTCACACACTAATAAATTATTTGGATTAGGTCTTGTTTTCTTGTATTATAATCTATAAACTAAATTGTGCTTTATCATAGCCAGTTTTTGTAAATTCAGACAACTATGTCAACCCCATGGTTTGGGACTATGGCATCATCAATACGGTTTCAATTTTGTAATGTCCTATGGCAGGAGTTTTGACAGAGGTTCAATCTGCTTACAAAAAAGTTTTTAAACTGAAAAAAATAAATGATGCACAAAAAATAAAACATGATAAAGGGTTAAAATTCTGTCCAGAAGTTAATACTGTTTATCACAATGTGGAGAATGCATGCAGATTAGTGACTCTCACTACACACGCTACTCCAAGTCTCATTGGTTGTAAAACATGTCAGGGTCTTACTACTGCTGTTAGATTGTAAAATACCTAATATTGTATGGACTTGGGTGTCCAACAGGGCTGCTAAAATAATGATATTGAGCTATATATACAAGGTGGCCCATAAGTCCTGAAAACTTTTATTTTTATATTAAAAAGTAAAAGGAAAACTAGAATAAAAACTATAAATATTTTATTTTAGGTAATTGATTAATCTTTAATACATTTAATACAATTAATATACATTAAAATGTATTCATATACTGACGGCTGTCATGAGCATTTTCAATATCAACACCTGACATTTAAATATATATTTTTATATACATATAAATATTTTTTATGCTGATTTAAAATAAATATTACCTCTTTGCTGCTGTTTTGTGCCTCCAATATATATATATATAAAAAAAAAAGATGAGTGTTCTCCCGTTTTAGTTCATCGTAGGTGTTGTGTGATTTGGTGAATAAAATTCAATTTAATATATAATGAATGTTCACTGTTTATCTTGAGATTTGTTTGAAGAAAATTAAGGAATAATAAATAAATAAACTTATTAAAAGCTAGTTAAATGCTCAGTTGCAAAAGCAATGTTTATGTTCGCAGGACGACTTCCGGTCGTAGTTGTTTCGCTGTGCATGGTGGTCAGGTTAGTTCCCAGTGTTCTTTGAAAAATTTCCCAACATTCTTATTACACCTTCCTTGCCATGACTTGGTCGTGTTTGTTTACGCTCTGTTTAAAGCCTCAATTAAACACTTTTAATACACCGTTATATTTTTTTAAATATGCAATTTATTTAAGCCCATTAATCGATTAAATGCTTTTCTTTGTTGTTACGCCATTTTGGAAAATATATATTAGTGTATTTCGATAAATAATTTATTAATTTGTTTTAGATTACAAATTTATCACTAAATTTAATGTGAATGTATTTTAAAAGGTGTATTAATGGTGTTTATAAATTTGGTATATATATATGTACACCCTCGTATTGACCCTGGTACGATTTTAAAGTTTTCATAAAGCCTGACACGATACTATTTAACATAAAACATATAAAGAACTATGCACATATATAAAAAATTACGTACACTAAATGTATAAATAGATGTGGGGTCCATAACAAATATTTTCTACAAAGTAAATCATTATTTTAAATCATATATGTAATTTTATAATAATGTATTGGATAATTGAACACTGTTACAAAAAATAAAGGTAATTTTGCACAAATATATTAGATAGGTATAGCAGAGAATTATTGAATTGGAGATATATATATATATATATATATGTATATAATTTCACCAAAATTTAAAGAATAATTTTAAAATAATTTTAATGTATACATCATAAACATATTTAAACACAATCCTTTTATACTATGAATATATGTAAACATTAGTTTATTTGATGTAATTTAATCTTAATTTTTTTCTGAAACTCTTTTAAAAAGTTGTCTTCTGGTAATAATTTTATGGCATAACTTTTCATACAAGAACGTGTCTAGGAAAATATTTTGGGCTCATTATTGTTGGAAATATCTATAAAACATATATGATCTTTGAAATATCTTTATATGTGGAAACGTAAAATTGTCTGCAATATATAGAAAAATATAGCGGCTTCCATGGATCAGTTTCTTGCCTCAGTATATACAGTTAAACCTGTCTATAGCACCCCCTCTTGGGACTCACCAAAATGGGTGCTATAGAGAGGGGGTGCTATAGACGGGTCACTTTTAATGTAAAAGGTTTACATTTTAATGTTTAAAATAGGGTGCTATAGAGAGGGGGTGCTATAGACAGGTCACTTTTAATGTAAAAGGTTTACATTTTAATGTTTAAAATAGGGTGCTATAGAGAGGGGGTGCTATAGACAGGTGGTCACTTTTAATGTAAAATATTTACATTTTAATGTTTAAAATAGGGTGCTATAGAGAGGGGGTGCTATAGACGGGTCACTTTTAATGTAAAATGTTTACATTTTAATGTTTAAAATAGGGTGCTATAGAGAGGGGGTGCTATAGACAGGTCACTTTTAATGTAAAATGTTTACATTTTAATGTTTAAAATAGGGTGCTATAGAGAGGGGGTGCTATAGACAGGTCACTTTTAATGTAAATTGTTTACATTTTAATGTTTAAAATAGGGTGCTATAGAGAGGGGGTGCTATAGAGAGGTCACTTTTAATGTAAATTGTTTACATTTTAATGTTTAAAATAGGGTGCTATAGAGAGGGGGTGCTATAGACAGGTCACTTTTAATGTAAAATGTTTACATTTTAATGTTTAAAATAGGGTGCTATAGAGAGGGGGTGCTATAGACAGGTCACTTTTAATGTAAAATATTTACATTTTAATGTTTAAAATAGGGTGCTATAGAGAGGGGGTGCTATAGACAGGTCACTTTTAATGTAAAATATTTACATTTTAATGTTTAAAATAGGGTGCTATAGAGAGGGGGCGCTATAGACAGGTCACTTTTAATGTAAATGTTTACATTTTAATGTTTAAAATAGGGTGCTATAGAGAGGGGGTGCTATAGACAGGTCACTTTTAATGTAAAATATTTACATTTTAATGTTTAAAATAGGGTGCTATAGAGAGGGGGCGCTATAGACAGGTCACTTTTAATGTAAAATGTTTACATTTTAATGTTCAAAATAGGGTGCTATAGACAGGTCACTTTTAATGAATTATTTACATTTTAATGTTCAAAATAGGGTGCTATAGACAGGTCACTTTTAATGTAAAATGTTTACATTTTAATGTTTAGAATCGGGTGCTATAGAGAGGAAGGTGGTATTTAGAGGGGCCGCTATAGACAGGTTTAACTATTTTCAATATTATTTTAAATTTTATTTTCTTCACTCCCCCCTTAGTATTTGTATATTTTAACGATTAATATAATTAATTTAATATTGAAAATAATAAAGCATAATTTGGATTATAGATTAGAAACACAAGGTAATAAGACAAAATCTAAATAAATAGTGTGTGATGTTTCAGTAACAGCGTTGTTACCATCATACAAAAGTACTGAATGAGAAGAAATGGGTGATATTTCTTCTCATTCCTTCTGTTGATGGTAACAATGCTGAAATGTCACACACTATTTGTTTGGATTTGGTCTTATTATCTTGTAGTACCTACAAGGTAATAAGACCTAATCCAAATACATTAATAGTGTGTGACGTTTCAGTAACAGTATTGTTACCATAATCAGACAAAATAATAAAATTTTATTAATTTTATTCTTTTGTCAGATGATGGTAACTATCCAAGTTCCAAATAACTATTATGTGCCACCGCTCAGCAACCTAGATCATCATATTTACTGTGGGGAATGTACAGGGTTTGTTCATTTATATTGATGTCGTTGGGTCCTTGGGGAAATTGTTTAAGATGGTTTTGTCTGGCTTGTTTGATATTCAAGGTGGATTTATCTTTCCTTTTTTTTCGATGGTAACAATGCTGTTACCGGAACATCACACACAATTAATTTACATGGATTAGGTCTTATTACCTTGTAGCTATAATCTATAATCCAAATTGTGCTTTAATATTACCTTGTAATACTTTCATGGCATATATAGAGATGGTGTGTGCTATTGCCTTATAAACAATCGAATGCTAGTCTATGATTTGATTGGTTTAGCCACAGCACTTGTATAATGTCATCATCACTGCTGGACCCCCCTGGCCTTCATTGGAGGGGACAACTCGGAGGTCATCCTCTTGGCCAATCTTTCTTTTTTTCAGTTGCATATTAGGGCGCTGAGGGTCGGTGGAAGGCTGGTTAAACCATTTGGTTTTCGAACGCTACGACCCGGGTTCGATTCCCGCATTGGAGACTTTTATCTGATTTAAAAAAAAGATGCTCCAATGGCCCCCGATTCTTGCAAAAGTCCAACCCCACCAGCGAGTGCAAGTAACCAAACGGGGCTCTGGCACATTTGTAAGTTCAAAGTCTAACTGCTTTTCACATGTTTAGACATGTGGTGCACTTACAGTAAAAGCAGTCGCCTACTTCTACCCACCATGATTATCATGGCCTGTACCACGTGTACTAGGGATAAGCAAAAAAAAAACTTGTATATTGTTATCATCACTGCTGGGCACCCCCTGGCCTTCATTGGAGGGGACAACTCAGAGGTCATCCAATGTTCAATTGGCCCATTTTCTTCTTAGTTGCATATTAGGACGTTGCTTTGACCACAGGTACTGTAATTAGTGCTTCTTCCAGATAGATGAGATATTGTGTAAAGGTATGTGGGCACAATATGCAAATATGTCAAATCTCGGAGAAATATTCCCAAGTTTTTCATCCAGATCTTTTTTTTTTTTTTTGCTATCCCTAGTACACATGGTACAGGCCATGATAATCATGGTGGGTAGTTAGCAACTGCTTTTACTGTAAGCGCACCACATGTCTACACATGTGAAAAGCATCCAGATCTATAAAATATTGTAGAAATGTGCAGAATCTATGAAAAGACATTGTTTCTGTTCCAAATAAGCCTTTTGGCCAAGATCAAAGTGTAGGATTTGTCAGTGAGATGTGATATATCATCTCTCGGGATCCTGTGTCTGGAGCTAACTATGTGGGTTTATCCTGATTGAAAATGTAATTTTAAGAGTGAATGTAAACATCTCTGGTGTGCACCCAGTCTGGTGGAATGAAAACAAAACATAATGATCTTCAAACACAAGGTAATAAGACCAAATCCAAATGTGACGTTTCGGTAACGGTGTTGTTAGCATCATCAGACAAAAGTACTGTAGCCAGTCATTCAGTACTTTTGTTTGAAGCATTGTTACCAAAATGTCACACACTATTTATTTAAATTTGGTGTTATTACCTTGTGTTTATAATTTATAATCCAAATTGTGCCTTATCATAATGTACTTTGCTACCCATCTCAGATAATGGAGGATGACTACAAGCCTCTAACACACACAGTGCCTTCACATGTCTGTCTGGGCTGTTGATTGCCTGCAAGTGTACATTTCTCCATAAATGTACGGTAGAGAAATTGTAATAGTGTGTGAACTCCCACATGGTGAATATTTGATATATTGGTAAGACATGAGTCGTATAAACCCATCTTTCTTATCTCCACTCAATTCTGGGGTCGTGCTCCAGGAAGGTCTGGGTTTCATCGGGCTGGTTGTAGGAGGGGACTGAGGCAGGACATGTTGAATATCTTTCGTCATGCTGTATCACGGTTGAGGGGCTAAAGATAACTGACGCGGTGTTAACTCATTAATTCATTGCTGTGAAAACTGTGGTCAACGGTCAAATACAATAATACCTGCCATCTCTGTGGTGCCATTTCTATCTCTCTCCTCCCTCTGATTAATCTAAAATTAATAATAATATAAGAATAGGCAAAATAGGAATAAAAGAATTAACAAAAAAATATAGTTGTTCTGGATCACCATCCGGTCCGCTACACACAACAATATTGTGGGATGAAAATTGGCACAATAGTAGTTTAAAAAATTATACAGTTAAACCTGTCTACAGCGCCCCCGCTTGGGACTCACCAAAATAGGGTGCTATAGAGAGGGGATAGTATAGACAGGTCACTTTTAATGTAAATCGCATTGTACTACGGTGCTATAGAGAGGAAGGCGCTATTTAGAGGGGGCACTATAGACAGGTTTAACTGTAGTTTCAATATATTAAAAAGTATAAGAAATTGACGCCATTTTTTACACTTATACAGTAGAACCTCCCGGTAAAGGACAACACCTAATTGCAGAGCCAAAGTGTCCCATAGGGAGAGGTGTTCTCTTACCAGAGAGTTACTTATTAGTAAAAATGGTAATTTTGACAATGAAAACTGTCCTTTTTAGAGAGGTGTCCGCTAGTGAGAGTATCCTTTCATGGAGGTTGTCCTATTGTAATTTTATTTTTTCAAATCGTTTCAATTTTTAAAAGAATCCTATGCATCAAAAATAGTTTCTTACAACAGATGGCTAAGGCATCCTATTTAAGTCTTCATTATTAGCTAGGACCTACTTGTGGATCGGCCTTTTGGCTAAGATCAAAGTGTAGTACTTATGGATGAAGCAGAATAGGCCTTAGCAACATTGGCCATTTGGTAGAGCAGAAGAAAGGCACACACTTTAGAATGATACGGCAATTTATTTATAATGCGAAAGCAAATTAGAATTCATAAACGATAAAGCACAATTTGGATTATAGATTATAGCTACAAGAAAATAATACCTAATCCAAATAAATTAATTGTGTCTGATGTTTCGGTAACGCCATTGTTACCATCATCAGACGAAAGAATAAAATGTACAGAGTAAAGAATAAAATAAACATTTTTTTATCTGAAGATGGTAACAACGCTGTTACTGAAACGTCACAAACTATTTATTTATTTGGATTTGGTCTTTTTTCCTTGTAGATAGAATTCACAAAATACAAGATAAGCAATGATAAGGCACAATTTGGATTATAGATTATAAACACAAGGTAATAAGACCAAATAAATAAATAGTGTGTGATGTTTCGGTAACAGCGTTGTTACCATCTTCAGACAAAAGTACTGAATGAGAAATTCTACCACAGCATGTTTTAAATAGTAACTGTTATCAAGTGTGTAAACAAGATAGCAGATAAGAAGAAGATAGTTTTCTGAGAAACACTGATGAGCAATGAAGGAGGTTTTACAGAGCAGCAAAGTTTAAACATCAAAATTGGTAATCGCAGTACATAAAATACTAAGGTACAATATCCTTGTCTAGTATTAGGTATACCATGGATTATGTACCATGACTTAATTAATAATAAGAAAATGGCCTCCAAGGATAAGATTATTGTTTTATTTAGACATTCTCTTGAACTTTCGAGTTTTATAAACTTTTTTAAAGGATTTGACATATACACTTCTGTAGTAGGGTTTATAATACCTCGGAGGCCTTTTTTTAATCATTGCTTACATTTCAAAGGATTCTATCTTTTGAATAAAACTTAATCCAAATAGTGTGTGATGGTAACAAAGCTGTCACACACTGGTGGTTTAATTTGTTCTTATGGTTCTTGTCCATTTTTTTTTTTAATCCAAAGCCTAAGTGGTTCATTACAAGATAAAGCACAATTTGGATTATAGATTATAATAAAAAAAATAACCTTATCCAAATAATTTATTAGTGTGTGACGTTTGGGCAACAACATTGTCACCATCATCAGACAAAAGAGTAAAAATAATCATTTTTTAATTCTTTTGTCTGATGTTGGTGACAATGCTGTTGCCGAAACGTCACACACTAATAAATTATTTGGATTAGGTCTTATTTTCTTTTATGGTTCATTACACATTATAATTCAACAGGGTGTGAATCTAAACTACACCAATTGGAATAGGTTCTACACAGAAAAATGATAGAAAAATGGTCTATGAACATTTCAATCATTTTTGATAATTGAATGAAGAGTCAGAAAATCCTAAAGATATATGTAATATTGTTGCAAATGTGATGTATGGATAAACTGACAGTCGTATACGTGAGGCGAGTGTTGATGTTCTTCCCACACGCGGACAGCAAGAAGAAGAGGCAGGGCTAGATGTTAGCACCAAGAGTGATCGGAGACACCCCACAGGACAGAGGTAGAGGCCATGACACAAACCTGGATTTCTAACAACGAGACATGGAGAAAGAGACAGAGGGAGTCAGCAGCGATCTGCCGATGGACACACGGTGGCACACACTGTCCTGACCCCCTGCTAAAACTGTCCTGTTGACAGGGGTCGTCTATATAAAGCCCTGGAGGGGGGCCCCATCTGGACGTCTGCTATTTCCTCCCTTCTGCCCGTAGCTGCCACTAGCTGACCACTCTTTTTCTATTTTTATTTTGACGTCATCATTTTGAGTTTCAATACAAATAGGGGTGTACAGGTTATATTAATAAAGATATAGCATATATACAAAATATGGGAGTGGTAGTAAATAGGAACATTTTAATAGAAGGGTAGATCTTATAAAGTATCAGCTCTAACTAATTGGAAGATATATGACATATGCTAAAAGTGTCATTATTATACAGTTTAAAATATACTATATATCTCTATATTTGCCCCTTCCAGACCCTGCTCCAATATGTGTAGTTAGGACTGCAAGAAAGTGATGTGAAAACTAGGAAGGAAAATACAAAAATGAGAAAGCTACATCATCAGGTAAAATTGGATGATGGCCACATTTTCAAAAGCCACATAAACCAGTTAAGAGAAACTGGGTGCCTGAAAAGACCGTTAACATCTACTACTACAATACACAAAACAAGAAAAAGACTACAAGGTAATAAGACCAAATAAATAAATAGTGTGTAACGTTTCAGTAACAGCGTTGTTACCATCTTCAGACAAAAGTACTGAAAGTACTGAGAGAAGTCATTATGTGCGTTTGTCTGAAGATGGTAACAATGCTGTTACCGAAATGTCACACACTATTTATTTATTTGGATTTGGTCTTATGACCTTCTATTATTATCCATAATCCAAATTGTGCCTTATCAAGAAAAGGACTGAAATTCAAGCCTATCTGGATTCAACAATCCTGTAGCTAATACACAGCCAGAAGGTACTGGCGACAGGGGTAACCTTCCGAGATAGCACCATTCTACCCAGAACTGGAGCCTTCACAAGTCTTCACGCCACAAGCCTACTTGTGTGACTACCTTGTATATATCACAGCCCTCAATGTCCCCATTAAGTGTAGGAGAACTGTTGTGACAGAATATATTTGTTAACTTTTATTTTATTCAATTACTGTTTGTATCCAATAAATACTCAATATGTTTAAACAAAACACCTACTCATTATTTATATTGTCACTCACAACATTGAAAGACTACAATTTGGATTATAGATTAGAACTACAAGGTAATAAGACCTATTTGTTGACCTGTCAATGCAATGACACAGAGATTAGACTGGGATTATTTGTTGACCCTTCAATACAATGACACACAGACTAGACTGGGATTATTTGTTGACCTGTTGACACAGAGACTAGACTGGGATTATTTGTTGACCTGTTGACACAGAGACTAGACTGGGATTATTTGTTGACCCTTCAATGCAATGACACACAGACTAGACTGGGATTATTTGTTGACCTGTTGACACAGAGAATAGACTGGGGTTATTTGTTGACCTGTCAATGCAATGACACAGAGACTAGACTGGGATTATTTGTTGACCCTTCAATGCAATGACACACAGACTAGACTGGGATTATTTGTTGACCTGTCAATGCAATGACACAGAGACTAGACTGGGATTATTTGTTGACCTGTCAATGCAATGACACAGAGACTTGACTGTGATTATTTGTTGACCTGTCAATGCAATGAAAGAGACTAGACTGGGATTATTTGTTGACCTGTCAATGCAATGACACAGAGACTAGACTGGGATTATTTGTTGACCTGTCAATGCAATGACACAGAAACTAGACTGGGATTATTTGTTGACCTGTCAATGCAATGACAGAGACTAGACTGGGATTATTTGTTGACCTGTCAATGCAATGACACAGAGACTAGACTGGGATTATTTGTTGACCTGTCAATGCAATGAGACACAGAGACTAGACTGGGATTATTTGTTGACCTGTCAATGCAATGACACAGAGACTAGACTGGGATTATTTGTTGACCTGTCAATGCAATGACACAGAGACTAGACTGGGATTATTTGTTGACCTGTCAATGCAATGACACAGAGACTAGACTGGGATTATTTGTTGACCTGTCAATGCAATGACACAGAGACTAGACTGGGATTATTTGTTGACCTGTCAATGCAATGACACAGAGACTAGACTGGGATTATTTGTTGACCTGTCAATGCAATGACACAGAGACTAGACTGAGGTTATTTGTTGACCTGTCAATGCAATGACACAGATACTAGACAGGGATTATTTGTTGACCTGTCAATGCAATAACACAGAGACTAGACTGGGATTATTTGTTGACCTGTCATGCAATGACACAGATACTAGACTGGGATTATTTGTTGACCTGTCAATGCAATGAGACACAGAGACTAGACTGGGATTATTTGTTGGACCTGTCAATGCAATGACACAGATACTAGACTGGGATTATTTGTTGACCTGTCAATGCAATGACACAGAGACTAGACTGGGATAATTGTTGACCTGTCAATGCAATGACACAAAGACTAGACTGGGAGTATTTGTTGACCTGTCATTGCAATGACACAGAGACTAGACAGGGATTATTTGTTGACCTGTCTATGCAATGACACACACACACACACACACAGAGACTAGACTTGGATTATTTGTTGGCCTATCAATGCAATGACACAGAGACTAGACTGGGATTATTTGTTGACTTGTCAATGCAATGACACAGAGACTAGACTGGGATTATTTGTTGACCTGTCAATGCAATGACACAGAGACTAGACTGGGATTATTTGTTGACCTGTCAATGCAATGACACAGAGACTAGACTGGGGTTATTTGTTGACCTGTCAATGCAATGACACAGAGACTAGACTGGGATAATTGTTGACCTGTCAATGCAATGACACAGAGACTAGACTGGGGTTATTTGTTGACCTGTCAATGCAATGACACAGAGACTAGACTGGGATTATTTGTTGACCTGTCAATGCAATGACACAGAGACTAGACTTGGATTATTTGTTGGCCTGTCAATGCAATGACACAGAGACTAGACTGGGATTATTTGTTGACCTGTCAATGCAATGACACAGAGACTAGACTGGGATTATTTGTTGACCTGTCAATGCAATGACACAGAGACTAGACTGGGATTATTTGTTGATCTGTCAATGCAATGACACAGAGACTAGACTGGGGTTATTTGTTGACCTGTCAATGCAATGACACAGATACTAGACTGGGATTATTTGTTGACCTGTCAATGCAATGACACAGAGACTAGACTGGGATAATTGTTGACCTGTCAATGCAATGACACAAAGACTAGACTGGGAGTATTTGTTGACCTGTCATTGCAATGACACAGAGACTAGACAGGGATTATTTGTTGACCTGTCTATGCAATGACACACACACACAGAGACTAGACTTGGATTATTTGTTGGCCTATCAATGCAATGACACAGAGACTAGACTGGGATTATTTGTTGACTTGTCAATGCAATGACACAGAGACTAGACTGGGATTATTTGTTGACCTGTCAATGCAATGACACAGACACCAGACTGGGCATTATTTGTTGACCTGTCAATGCATTGACACAGAGACTAGACTGGGATAATTTGTTGACCTGTCAATGCAATGACACAGAGACTAGACTGGGATTATTTGTTGACCTGTCAATGCAATGACACAGAGACTAGACTGAGGTTATTTGTTGACCTGTCAATGCAATGACACAGATACTAGACAGGGATTATTTGTTGACCTGTCAATGCAATAACACAGAGACTAGACTGGGATTATTTGTTGACCTGTCAATGCAATGACACAGATACTAGACTGGGATTATTTGTTGACCTGTCAATGCAATGACACAGAGACTAGACTGGATAATTGTTGACCTGTCAATGCAATGACACAAAGACTAGACTGGGAGTATTTGTTGACCTGTCAATGCAATGACACAGAGACTAGACAGGGATTATTTGTTGACCTGTCTATGCAATGACACACACACACACAGAGACTAGACTTGGATTATTTGTTGGCCTATCAATGCAATGACACAGAGACTAGACTGGGATTATTTGTTGACTTGTCAATGCAATGACACAGAGAATAGACTGGGATTATTTTGTTGACCTGTCAATGCAATGACACAGAGACTAGACTGGGATTATTTGTTGACCTGTCAATGCAATGACACAGAGACTAGACTGGGGTTATTTGTTGACCTGTCAATGCAATGACACAGAGACTAGACTGGGATAATTGTTGACCTGTCAATGCAATGACACAGAGACTAGACTGGGGTTATTTGTTGACCTGTCAATGCAATGACACAGAGACTAGACTGGGATTATTTTGTTGACCTGTCAATGCAATGACACAGAGACTAGACTGGGATTATTTGTTGACCTGTCAATGCAATGACACAGAGACTAGACTGGGATTATTTGTTGACCTGTCAATGCAATGACACACAGACTAGTCTGGGATTATTTGTTGACCCTTCAATGCAATGACACAGAGACTAGACTGGGGTTATTTGTTGACCTGTCAATTCAATGACACAGAGACTAGACTGGGATTATTTGTTGACCTGTCAATGCAATAAGACAGAGACTAGACTGGGATTATTTGTTGACCTGTCAATGCAATGACACAGAGACTAGACTGGGGTTATTTGTTGACCTGTCAATTCAATGACACAGAGAATAGACTGGGATTATTTGTTGACCTGTCAATGCAATGAGACACAGAGACTAGACTGGGATTATTTGTTGACCTGTCAATTCAATGACACAGAGACTAGACTGGGATTATTTGTTGACCTGTCAATGCAATGACACAGAGACTAGACTGGGGTTATTTGTTGACCTGTCAATGCAATGACACAGAGACTAGACTGGGATTATTTGTTGACCTGTCAATGCAATAACACAGAGACTAGACTGGGATTATTTGTTGACCTGTCAATGCAATGACACAGATACTAGACTGGGATTATTTGTTGACCTGTCAATGCAATGACACAGAGACTAGACTGGGATAATTGTTGACCTGTCAATGCAATGACACAGAGACTAGACTGGGATTATTTGTTGACCTGTCAATGCAATGACACAGATACTAGACTGGGGTTATTTGTTGACCTGTCAATGCAATGACACAGACACTAGACTGGCATTATTTGTTGACCTGTCAATGCAATGACACAGAGACTAGACTGGGATTTTTTGTTGACCTGTCAATGCAATGACACAGAGACTAGACTGGGGAGTATTTGTTGACCTGTCATTGCAATGACACAGAGACTAGACTGGGATTATTTGTTGACCCTTCAATGCAATGATATACAGACTAGACTGGGATTATTTGTTGACCTGTCAATGCAATGACACAGAGACTAGACTGGGATTATTTGTTGACCTGTCAATGCAATGACACAGAGACTAGACTGTGATTATTTGTTGACCCTTTAATGCAATGACACACAGACTAGGCTGAGATTATTTGTTGACCTGTCAATGCAATGACACAGAGACTAGACTGGGATTATTTGTTGACCCTTCAATGCAATGACACACAGACTAGTCTGGGATTATTTGTTGACCTGTCAATGCAATGACACAGAGACTAGACTGGGGTTATTTGTTGACTGGTCAATTCAATGGCACAGAGACTAGACTGGGATTATTTGTTGACCTGTCAATGCAATGACACAGAGACTAGACTGGGGTTATTTGTTGACCTGTCAATGCAATGACACAGAGACTAGACTGGGATAATTTGTTAACCTGTCAATGCAATGACACAGAGACTAGACTGGGGTTATTTGTTGACCTGTCAATGCAATGACACAGAGACTAGACTGGGGTTATTTGTTGACCTGTCAATGCAATGACACAGAGAATAGACTGGGATTATTTGTTGATCTGTCAATGCAATGACACAGAGACTAGACTGGGATTTTGTTGACCTGTCAATGCAATGACACAGATACTAGACTGGCCTTATTTGTTGACCTGTCAATGCAATGACACAGAGACTACTGGGAGTATTGTTGACCTGTCAATGCAATGACACAGAGACTAGACTGGGATTATTTGTTGACCTGTCAATGCAATGACACAGAGACTAGACTGGGATTATTTGTTGACCTGTCAATGCAATGACACAGAGACTAGACTGGGGTTATTTGTTGACCTGTCAATGCAATGACAGTGACTAGACTGGGTTATTTGTTGACCTGTCAATGCATGACACAGTGACTAGACTGGGATTATTGGTTGACCTGTCAATGCAATGACACAGAGACTAGACTGGGATTATTTGTTGACCCTTCAATGCAATGACACACAGACTAGACTGGGATTATTTGTTGACCCTTCAATGCAATGACACACAGACTAGACTGGGATTATTTGTTGACCTGTCAATGCAATGACACAGACTCTAGACTGGGAGTATGTGTTGACCTGTCAATGCAATGACACAGAGGCTAGACTGGGATTATTTGTTGACCTGTCAATGCATGACACAGAGGCTAGACTGGGATTATTTGTTGACCTGTCAATGCAATGACACAGATACTAGACTGGAATTATTTGTTGACCTGTCAATGCAATGACACAGAGACTAGACTGGGATTATTTGTTGACCTGTCAATGCAATGACACAGAGACTAGACTGGAATTATTTTTGACCTGTCAATGCAATGACACAGAGACTAGACTGGAATTATTTGTTGACCTGTCAATGCAATGACACAGATACTAGACTGGGATTATATGTTGACCTGTCAATGCAATGACACAGAGGACTAGACTGGGATTATTTGTTGACCTGTCAATGCATTGACACAGATACTAGACTGGGGTTATTTGTTGACCTGTCAATGCAATGACACAGAGACTAGACTGGGATTATTTGTTGACCTGTCAATGCAACGACACAGAGACTAGACTGGGGTTATTTGTTGACCTGTCAATGCGATGACACAGAGACTAGACTGGGGTTATTTGTTGACCTGTCAATGCGATGACACAGAGACTAGACTGGGGTTTTTTGTTGACCTGTCAATGCAATGACAGAGACTAGACTGGGATTATTTGTTGACCTGTCAATGCAATGACACAGAGACGACTGCGATTATTTGTTGACCTGTCAATGCAATGAGAGAGACACAGAGACTAGACTGGGATTATTTGTTGACCTGTCAATGCAATGACACAGAGACTAGACTGGGATTATTTGTTGACCCTTTAATGCAATGACACACAGACTAGGCTGGGATTATTTGTTGACCTGTCAATGCAATGACACAGAGACTAGACTGGGATTATTTGTTGACCCTTCAATGCAATGACACACAGACTAGTCTGGGATTATTTGTTGACCTGTCAATGCAATGACACAGAGACTAGACTGGGGTTATTTGTTGACTGGTCAATTCAATGGCACAGAGACTAGACTGGGATTATTTGTTGACCTGTCAATGCAATGACACAGAGACTAGACTGGGGTTATTTGTTGACCTGTCAATGCAATGACACAGAGACTAGACTGGGATAATTTGTTAACCTGTCAATGCAATGACACAGAGACTAGACTGGGGTTATTTGTTGACCTGTCAATGCAATGACACAGAGACTAGACTGGGGTTATTTGTTGACCTGTCAATGCAATGACACAGAGAATAGACTGGGATTATTTGTTGATCTGTCAATGCAATGACACAGAGACTAGACTGGGATTTTGTTGACCTGTCAATGCGATGACACAGAGACTAGACTGGGGTTATTTGTTGACCTGTCAATGCGATGACACAGAGACTAGACTGGGGTTTTTGTTGACCTGTCAATGCAATGACACAGAGACTAGACTGGGATAATTTGTTAACCTGTCAATGCAATGACACAGAGACTAGACTGGGGTTATTTGTTGACCTGTCAATGCAATGACACAGATACTAGACTGGGGTTATTTGTTGACCTGTCAATGCAATGACACAGAGACTAGACTGGGATTATTTGTTGACCTGTCAATGCAATGACACAGAGACTAGACTGGGTTATTTGTTGACCTGTCAATGCGATGACACAGAGACTAGACTGGGGTTTTTGTTGACCTGTCAATGCAATGACAGAGACTAGACTGGGATTATTTGTTGACCTGTCAATGCAATGACACAGAGACGACTGCGATTATTTGTTGACCTGTCAATGCAATGAGAGAGACACAGAGACTAGACTGGGATTATTTGTTGACCTGTCAATGCAATGACACAGAGACTAGACTGGGATTATTTGTTGACCCTTTAATGCAATGACACACAGACTAGGCTGGGATTATTTGTTGACCTGTCAATGCAATGACACAGAGACTAGACTGGGATTATTTGTTGACCCTTCAATGCAATGACACACAGACTAGTCTGGGATTATTTGTTGACCTGTCAATGCAATGACACAGAGACTAGACTGGGGTTATTTGTTGACTGGTCAATTCAATGGCACAGAGACTAGACTGGGATTATTTGTTGACCTGTCAATGCAATGACACAGAGACTAGACTGGGGTTATTTGTTGACCTGTCAATGCAATGACACAGAGACTAGACTGGGATAATTTGTTAACCTGTCAATGCAATGACACAGAGACTAGACTGGGGTCATTTGTTGACCTGTCAATGCAATGACACAGAGACTAGACTGGGGTTATTTGTTGACCTGTCAATGCAATGACACAGAGAATAGACTGGGATTATTTGTTGATCTGTCAATGCAATGACACAGAGACTAGACTGGGATTTTGTTGACCTGTCAATGCAATGACACAGATACTAGACTGGCCTTATTTGTTGACCTGTCAATGCAATGACACAGAGACTACTGGGAGTATTGTTGACCTGTCAATGCAATGACACAGAGACTAGACTGGGATTATTTGTTGACCTGTCAATGCAATGACACAGAGACTAGACTGGGATTATTTGTTGACCTGTCAATGCAATGACACAGAGACTAGACTGGGGTTATTTGTTGACCTGTCAATGCAATGACAGTGACTAGACTGGGTTATTTGTTGACCTGTCAATGCATGACACAGTGACTAGACTGGGATTATTGGTTGACCTGTCAATGCAATGACACAGAGACTAGACTGGGATTATTTGTTGACCCTTCAATGCAATGACACACAGACTAGACTGGGATTATTTGTTGACCCTTCAATGCAATGACACACAGACTAGACTGGGATTATTTGTTGACCTGTCAATGCAATGACACAGACTCTAGACTGGGAGTATGTGTTGACCTGTCAATGCAATGACACAGAGGCTAGACTGGGATTATTTGTTGACCTGTCAATGCAATGACACAGAGGCTAGACTGGATTATTTGTTGACCTGTCAATGCAATGACACAGATACTAGACTGGAATTATTTGTTGACCTGTCAATGCAATGACACAGAGACTAGACTGGGATTATTTGTTGACCTGTCAATGCAATGACACAGAGACTAGACTGGAATTATTTTTTGACCTGTCAATGCAATGACACAGAGACTAGACTGGAATTATTTGTTGACCTGTCAATGCAATGACACAGATACTAGACTGGGATTATCTGTTGACCTGTCAATGCAATGACACAGAGACTAGACTGGGATTATTTGTTGACCTGTCAATGCAATGACACAGATACTAGACTGGGGTTATTTGTTGACCTGTCAATGCAATGACACAGAGACTAGACTGGGATTATTTGTTGACCTGTCAATGCAATGACACAGAGACTAGACTGGGGTTATTTGTTGACCTGTCAATGCGATGACACAGAGACTAGACTGGGGTTATTTGTTGACCTGTCAATGCGATGACACAGAGACTAGACTGGGGTTTTTGTTGACCTGTCAATGCAATGACAGAGACTAGACTGGGATTATTTGTTGACCTGTCAATGCAATGACACAGAGACGACTGCGATTATTTGTTGACCTGTCAATGCAATGAGAGAGACACAGAGACTAGACTGGGATTATTTGTTGACCTGTCAATGCAATGACACAGAGACTAGACTGGGGTTATTTGTTGACCTTACAATGCAATGACACAGAGACTAGACTGGGGTTATTTGTTGACCTGTCAATGCAATGACACAGAGACTAGACTGGGATTATTTGTTGACCTGTCAATGCAATGAGACACAGAGACTAGACTGGGATTATTTGTTGACCTGTCAATGCAATGACACAGAGACTAGACTGGGATTATTTGTTGACCTGTCAATGCAATGACACAGAGACTAGACGGGGTTATTTGTTGACCTGTTAATGCAATGTAACAACATCCAATAAACTCCTCAAACCTTCCTCAGGCCAAAGAAGCCTTGGCACCTCAGTATACACAGACAGCTCAACCTAAATCAATAGATTCTCCCATCTCCACCCCTCTGCACATTAGTTCAAAGTAGGTATTAACATTACCCACATCAAAGTGTTTTATCAGAAACAATAAATTGTTCCTGCAGCAAAACTGTAGAAACTGCTCTTCACCTTATATACGGCTGTCCGAACTTTACAGAAGTGAGACATCGATTGTTCCCGGATCTACATCATTTAACTATCTCACATCAACCACTAACTCCACCTTTGCCGGTCCCAAGCCCGGGTGAAAAAGGAGGAGGGGGAGCAGTACCAAGCTTGCTAAAAAACCTGGGTTCAGCTGGCCCGGCTGATAGTACCTTGTAAGGGTTCCAGGGATACAGGATGAACAGCTTTTGTACTCCATGTTAGGAGCAGCTGCACATGGTGTCTGTTCCTCATGTCAGAGGCGGCCATTTCTTTTGGAGTTAAGTTGACCTGCCACTGAGTAGTGCTCCCAGTTTTAATGACAAAGGCAGATGCATACTACTTCACACAGTCATGATGGTTGTCAAACAAGCTTGATACCTTAATATGATTAAGTGGAGATAAGAAAGAAAAAGACATCAGCCACTTTGTCTATATAAATTTTATGAACTCTGTTGATTGATACATGTAAATTTGTAAATATTTTCAATTCTATGTTCCTATTTGTTTGTTGTTTTGTTTGTTTCCTCTGTATTAGCTACAAATATTTCAATATCACCCCTGGTTGATCAATAACTAAATATAAAGGTGGGGAAGTAACTGCTAAGTTGACATAGAGGAGTAACCAAGAATATCAGTTAAGTCACCATATACAAACACGAAAATAACACCTAATCTATATAATTTTATAGTGTGTATTGAATTATTTGAATTAGCTCTTATTTTCTTGTACACATGATAAGGCACAATTTGGATTATAGATTATAAACACAAGATAATAAGATCAAATCCAAATAAATAAATAATGTGTGGCGTTTCGGTAACAGCGTTGTTACCATCTTCAGACAAAAGTACTGAATGAGAAATTTTACCACAGCATGGTATCTGTTATCTTTTTTACACACTTGATAACAATACTAACTATTTAAAACATGCTATGGTAAAATTTCTCATTCAGTACTTTTGTCTGAAGATGGTAACAACGCTGTTACTGAAACGTCACACACTATTTATTTATTTGGATTTGGTCTTATTACCTTGTGTTCTTGTTCACATTATTAAATTATTTTGATTAGGTCTTATTTTCTTATATCATAATCTATAATTCAAATTGTGCTTTAGCTGTCTACAGCGCTCCCTTTTGGGACTCACCAAAATAGGGTGAGAGGGGATAGTATAGACAGGTTACTTTTAATGTAAATTGCATCGTACTACGTATTTAAAATCAGGCGCTATAGAGAGCGAGTTCTATAGACAGGTTTTAACTGTATACACATTATGCAAATATAATTGTATATGACCAACTGTGGTGTGATGCAGATCCCATCATTTAATGGAAGTGGACACAGTTTCCTCCTCCACAGACATCACAGACTCCACCAATGTCCAGGAAGTTATAAGCCTAGTGCTCACAGCTGTAAGTTCCCTTTTCATCTAAAAAACTTCTTGGTTCAATACACACAAGGTAATAAGTCCAAATCCAAATAAATAAATAGTGTGTGACGTTTCAGCAACAGCATTGTCACCATCATCAGGATAAATCATTCTTATAATTATTCTTTTGTCTGATGATGGTAACAACGCTGTTACTGAAACGTCACACACTATTTATTTATTTGGATTTGGTCTTATTACTTTGTGTTTATAATCTATAATCCAATTTGTGCCATATTATCTTGATTCAATATTGTGGATTGCCTCTCGCACTGTGGAATCTGGACATAACAATCTCTTTGGTAATTAGTTATAGCGTCATTTTTATAAGGACCCCAAGTTTTAACTCCCAATTGTTCTAAGTATGGTTATAAAATCATGTTTATAACAACATATACCTTTGACACAAAGTGATATTTCTATAACATGATTCAAATGTAAGCATAAGGTAATAAGACCAAATCCAAATAAATAAATAGTGTGTGACGTTTCGGTAGCAACTCTGTTACCGAAACGTCACACTATTTATTTGGATTTGGTCTTATTATCTTGTGTTTATAATCTATAATACAAATTGTGCCTTATCAAGATTCAAATTTGTTTGTTCAAGTTTTGTCTGTGATCCCTCACTGCACAAAATTACATTCTGGAGCAGAGTGGGTGAAGGATGTAGTAGATTTCCACATTCTGACCATTGCACTGCCACATGCTCCTATAGATTCTCTGGCAAAGTCTGGAGCTCTTGGCCTACCTGAAGACAGGGAATCTACCACACAACTAGATAAAAGAGACCTCCTCTGTACCATCAAGACCCAATGGCTGCAGGAATGGTTATCTAATGCTGTGCATGACTGGTACAGAGCAGGAGGGACAAGCACCAGATGAGAGCCAATAGCCTGAAACGCATATATATATATATATATATATATATATGTTGTCAATATTATTGATTAATAAAAAAAAAGGTATTTGACCGAAATTTAGAAATAATGCTAATGTATCTTAAAAACCAGAGAGAGTTGATAAGGTAAATCATCAATAACTCACAATAAAACAGAGTGTGTCTTTGATGGTTTGGAAGCTCTACACCCCGGGGTGTGGCAGGATGAGGTGAAGTCCCTGAGTGATGCCACCCTCCAGCTAGAGAATGGCTCCACCGTGCTGCTCCATGCCCTGGCCAACGGGGGCCAAACCCTGCAGATGGGGGACGGAACCACCATTGTCCACGCCGCCCCCTCAGGTAGGAGGATGTTCTGGTCCTGTAGTCAGGTTTGACTTGGAGTGTGTACCGCCAGAGCCGGTCCATGCGGTGCAGCTCCAAGATGGCCGCATCGCTTACATCTCAGGCCTGCTGGAGGCCAGCCATGTGGAGCTCTCTGATATCCCGGAGGTCTGACCCATTCTCTGTTGTCTGATCTGGTGACAGCATTACTCTCATTGATCTGTTCTCCTGTGTGCATTCTCTGTTGTCTGATCTGGTGACAGCATTACTCTCATTGATCTGTTCTCCTGTGTGCACTCTCTGTTGTCTGATCTGGTGACAGCATTACTCTCTTTGATCTGTTCTCATGTGTGCACTCTCTGTTGTCTGATCTGGTGACAGCATTACTCTCTTTGATCTGTTCTCCTGTGTGCACTCTTGCTTGTCTGATCTGGTGACAGCATTACTCTCTTTGATCTGTTCTCCTGTGTGCACTCTCTGTTGTCTGATCTGGTGACAGCATTACTCTCTTTGATCTGTTCTCCTGTGTGCACTCTCTGTTGTCTGATCTGGTGACAGCATTACTCTCTTTGATCTGTTCTCCTGTGTGCACTCTCTGTTGTCTGATCTGGTGACAGCATTACTCTCTTTGATCTGTTCTCCTGTGTGCACTCTCTCTTGTCTGATCTGGTGACAGCATTACTCTCTTTGATCTGTTCTCCTGTGTGCACTCTCTCTTGTCTGATCTGGTGACAGCATTACTCTCTTTGATCTGTTCTCCTGTGTGCACTCTGTTGTCTGATCTGGTGACAGCATTACTCTCTTTGATCTGTTCTCCTGTGTGCACTCTCTGTTGTCTGATCTGGTGACAGCATTACTCTCTTTGATCTGTTCTCCTGTGTGCTCTCTGTTGTCTGATCTGGTGACAGCATTACTCTCTTTGATCTGTTCTCCTGTGTGCACTCTCTGTTGTCTGATCTGGTGACAGCATTACTCTCTTTGATCTGTTCTCCTGTGTGCACTCTCTGTTGTCTGATCTGGTGACAGCATTACTCTCTTTGATCTGTTCTCCTGTGTGCACTCTCTGTTGTCTGATCTGGTGACAGCATTACTCTCTTTGATCTGTTCTCCTGTGTGCACTCTCTGTTGTCTGATCTGGTGACAGCATTACTCTTTGATCTGTTCTCCTGTGTGCACTCTCTGTTGTCTGATCTGGTGACAGCATTTCTCTTTGATCTGTTCTCCTGTGTGCACTCTCTGTTGTCTGATCTGGTGACAGCATTACTCTCTTTGATCTGTTCTCCTGTGTGCACTCTCTGTTGTCTGATCTGGTGACAGCATTACTCTCTTTGATCTGTTCTCCTGTGTGCACTCTCTGTTGTCTGATCTGGTGACAGCATTACTCTCTTTGATCTGTTCTCCTGTGTGCACTCTCTGTTGTCTGATCTGGGTGACAGCATTACTCTCTTTGATCTGTTCTCCTGTGTGCACTCTCTGTTGTCTGATCTGGTGACAGCATTACTCTCTTTGATCTGTTCTCCTGTGTGCACTCTCTGTTGTCTGATCTGGTGACAGCATTACTCTCTTTGATCTGTTCTCCTGTGTGCACTCTCTGTTGTCTGATCTGGTGACAGCATTACTCTCTTTGATCTGTTCTCCTGTGTGCACTCTCTGTTGTCTGATCTGGTGACAGCATTACTCTCTTTGATCTGTTCTCCTGTGTGCACTCTCTGTTGTCTGATCTGGTGACAGCATTACTCTCATTGATCTGTTCTCCTTGTGTGCACTCTCTTGTTGTCTGATTCTGGTGACAGCATTACTCATTGATCTGTTCTCCTGTGTGCACTCTCTGTTGTCTGATATGGTGACAGCATTACTCTCATTGATCTGTTCTCCTGTGTGCACTCTCTGTTGTCTGATCTGGTGACAGCTTTACTCTCTTGATCTGTTCTCCTGTGTGCATCTCTGTTGTCTGATCTGGTGACAGCATTTACTCTCTTTGATCTGTTCTCCTGTGTGCACTCTCTGTTGTCTGATCTGGTGACAGCATTACTCTCTTTGATCTGTTCTCCTGTGTGCACTCTCTGTTGTCTGATCTGGTGACAGCATTACTCTCTTTGATCTGTTCTCCTGTGTGCACTCTCTGTTGTCTGATCTGGTGACAGCATTACTCTCTTTGATCTGTTCTCCTGTGTGCACTCTCTGTTGTCTGATCTGGTGACAGCATACTCTCTTTGATCTGTTCTCCTGTGTGCACTCTCTGTTGTCTGATCTGGTGACAGCATTACTCTCTCTTGATGTTCTCTGTGTGCACTCTCTGTGTCTGATCTGGTGACAGCATTACTCTCTTGGATCTGTTCTCCTGTGTGCACTCTCTGTTGTATGATCTGTGACAGCATTTACTCTCTTTGATCTGTTCCCTGTGTGCACTCTCTGTTGTCTGATCTGGGTGACAGCATTACTCTCTTTGATCTGTTCTCCTGTGTGCACTCTCTGTTGTCTGATCTGGTGACAGCATTACTCTCTTGATCTGTTCTCCTGTGTGCACTCTCTGTTGTCTGATCTGGTGACAGCATTACTCTTTTGATCTGTTCTCCTGTGTGCACTCTCTGTTGTTGATTGGTTGACAGCATTACTCTCATTGATCTGTTCTCCTGTGTGCACTCTCTGTTGTCTGATCTGGTGACAGCATTACTCTCTTTGATCTGTTTCCTGTGTGCACTCTCTGTTGTCTGATCTGGTGATCAGCATTACTCTCTTGATCTGTTCTCCTGTGTGCACTCTCTGTTGTCTGATCTGGTGACAGCATTACTCTCTTTGATCTGTTCTCCTGTGTGCACTCTCTGTTGTCTGATCTGGTGACAGCATTACTCTCTTTGATCTGTTCTCCTGTGTGCACTCTCTGTTGTCTGATCTGGTGACAGCATTACTCTCATTGATCTGTTCTCCTGTGTGCACTCTCTGTTGTCTGATCTGGTGACAGCATTACCTCTTTGATCTGTTCTCCTGTGTGCACTCTCTGTTGTCTGATCTGGTGACAGCATTACTCTCTTTGATCTGTTCTCCTGTGTGCACTCTCTGTTGTCTGATCTGGTGACAGCATTACTCTCATTGATCTGTTCTCCTGTGTGCACTCTCTGTTGTCTGATCTGGTGACAGCATTACTCTCATTGATCTGTTCTCCTGTGTGCACTCTCTGTTGTCTGATCTGGTGACAGCATTACTCTCTTTGATCTGTCTCCTGTGTGCACTCTCTGTTGTCTGATCTGGTGACAGCATTACTCTCTTTGATCTGTTCATCCTGTGTGCACTCTCTGTTGTATGATCTGGGTGACAGCATTACTCTCTTTGATCTGTTCTCCTGTGTGCACTCTCTGTTGTCTGATCTGGTGACAGCCATTACTTCTCTTGATCTGTTCTCCTCGTGTGCACTCTCATGTTGTCTGATCTGGTGACAGCATTACTCTCAATTGATCTGTTCTCCTGTGTGCACTCTCTGTTGTCTGATCTGGTGACAGCATTACTCTCATTGATCTGTTCTCCTGTGTGCACTCTCTGTTGTCTGATCTGGTGACAGCATTACTCTCTTTGATCTGTTCTCTGTGTGCCCTCTCTGTTGTCTGATCTGGTGACAGCATTACTCTCTTTGATCTGTTCTCCTGTGTGCACTTCTCTGATGTCTGATCTGGTGACAGCATTACTCTCATTGATCTGTTCTCCTGTGTGCACTCTCTGTGTCTGATCTGGTGACAGCAATACTCTCTTTGATCTGTTCTCCTGTGTGCACTCTCTGTTGTCTGATCTGGTGACAGAATTACTCTCTTGATCTGTTCTCCTGTGTGCACTCTCTGTGTCTGATCTGGTGACAGAATTACTCTCTTTGATCTGTTTCCTGTGTGCACTCTCTGTTGTCTGATTGGTGACAGCATTACTCTCTTTGATCTGTTCTCCTGTGTGCACTCTCTGTTGTCTGATCTGTGACAGCATTACTCTCTTTGATCTGTTCTCCTGTGTGCACTCTCTGTTGTCTGATCTGGTGACAACATTACTCTCTTTGATCTGTTCTCCTCGTGTGCACTCTCTGTTCGTCTGATTGGTGACAGCATTACTCTCTTTGATCTGTTCTCCTGTGTGCACTCTCTGTTGTCTGATCTGGTGACAGCATTACTCTCTTTGATCTGTTCTCCTGTGTGGCACTCTCTGTTGTCTGATCTGGTGACAGCATTACTCTCTTGATCTGTTCTCCTGTGTGCACTCTCTGTTGTCTGATCTCGGTGACAGCATTACTCGCTTTGATCTGTTCTCCTGTGTGCACTTTCTTGTTGTCTGATCTGGGTACTGCATTATCGCTTTGGATCTGTTCTCCTGTGTGCACTCTCGCTTGTCTGATCTGGTGACAGCATTACTCTCTTTGATCTGTTCTCCTGTGTGCACTCTCTGTTGTCTGATCTGGTGACAGCTTTACTCTCTTTGATCTGTTCTCCTGTGTGCACTCTCTGTTGTTGATCTGTGTGACAGCATTACTCTCTTTGATCTGTTTCCTGTTGCACTCTCGGTTGTCTGATCTGTGACAGCATTACTCTCTTGATCTGTTCTCCTGTGTGCACTCTGTTGTCTGATCTGGTGACAGCATTACTCTCTTTGATCTGTTCTCCTGTGTGCACTCTCTTTGTCTGATCTGGTGACAGCATTACTCTCTTTGATCTGTTCTCCTGTGTGCACTCTCTGTTGTCTGATCTTGTGACAGCATTACTCTCTTTGATCGTTTCCTGTGTGCACTCTCTGTTGTCTGATCTGGTGACAGCATTACTCTCTTTGATCTGTTCTCCTGTGTGCACTCTCTGTTGTCTGATCTGGTGACGCATACTCTCTTTGATCTGTTCTCCTGTGTGCACTCTCTGTTGTCTGATCTGGTGACAGCATTACTCTCTTTGATCTGTTCTCCTGTGTGCACTCTCTCTTGTCTGATCTGGTGACAGCATTACTCTTCTTTGATCTGTTCTCCTGTGTGCACTCTTGTTGTCTGATCTGGTGACAGCATTACTCTCTTTGATCTGTTCTCCTGTGTGCACTCTCTGTGTCTGATCTGGTGACAGCATTACTCTCTTTGATCTGTTCTCCTGTGTGCACTCTCTGTTGTCTGTTCTGGTGACAGCATTTACTCTCTTTGATCTGTTCTCCTGTGTGCACTCTCTGTTGTCTGATCTGGTGACAGCTTACTCTCTTTGATCTGTTCTCCTGTGTGCACTCTCTGTTGTCTGATTCTGGTGACAGCATTACTCTCTTTGATCTGTTCTCCTGTGTGCACTCTCTGTTGTCTGATCTGGTGACAGCATTACTCTCTTTGATCTGTTTCCTGTGTGCACTCTCTGTTGTCTGATCTGGTGACAGCATTACTCTCTTTGATCTGTTCTCCTGTGTGCACTCTCTGTTGTCTGATCTGGTGACAGCATTATTCTCTTTGATCTGTTCTCCTGTGTGCACTCTCTGTTGTCTGATCTGGTGACAGCATTACTCTCTTTGATCTGTTCTCCTGTGTGCACTCTCTGTTGTCTGATCTGGTGACAGCATTATTTCTCATTGATCTGTTCTCCTGTGTGCACTCTCTGTTGTCTGATCTGGTGACAGCATTACTCTCTTTGATCTGTTCTCCTGTGTGCACTCTCTGTTGTCTGATTGGTGACAGCATTACTCTCTTTGATCTGTTCTCCTGTGTGCACTCTGTTGTCTGATCTGGTGACAGCATTACTCTCATTGATCTGTTTCTCCTGTGTGCACTCTCTGTTGCTGATCTGGACAGCATTACTCTCTTTGATCTGTTCTCCTGTGTGCACTCTCTGTTGTCTGATCTGGTGACAGCATTACTCTCTTTGATCTGTTCTCCTGTGTGCACTCTCTGTTGTCTGATCTGGTGACAGCATTACTCTCTTTGATCTGTTCTCCTGTGTGCACTCTCTGTTGTCTGATCTGGTGACAGAATTACTCTCTTTGATCTGTTCTCCTGTGTGCACTCTCTGTTGTCTGATCTGGTGACAGCATTACTCTCTTTGATCTGTTCTCCTGTGTGCACTCTCTGTTGTCTGATATGGTGACATCATTACTCTCTTTGATCTGTTCTCCTGTGTGCACTCTCTGTGTCTGATCTGGTGACAGCATTACTCTCTTTGATCTGTTCTCCTGTGTGCACTCTCTGTTGTCTGATCTGGTGACAGCATTACTCTCTTTGATCTGTTCTCCTGTGTGCACTCTCTGTTGTCTGATCTGGTGACAGCATTACTCTCTTTGATCTGTTCTCCTGTGTGCACTCTCTGTTGTCTGATCTGGTGACAGCATTACTCGCTTTGATCTGTTCTCCTGTGTGCACTCTCTGTTGTCTGATCTGGTGACAGCATTACTCGCTTTGATCTGTTCTCCTGTGTGCACTTTCTGTTGTCTGATCTGGTGACAGCATTACTCTCTTTGATCTGTTCTCCTGTGTGCACTCTCTGTTGTCTGATCTGGTGACAGCATTACTCTCTTTGATCTGTTCTCCTGTGTGCACTCTCTGTTGTCTTGATCTTGTGACAGCATTACTCTCTTTGATCTGTTCTCTGTGGCACTCTCTGTTGTCTGATCTGGTGACAGCATTACTCTCTTTGATCTGTTCTCCTGTGTGCACTCTGTTGTCTGATCTGGTGACAGCATTACTCTCTTTGATCTGTTCTCCTGTGTGCACTCTCTCTTGTCTGATCTGGTGACAGCATTACTCTCTTTGATCTGTTCTCCTGTGTGCACTCTCTGTTGTCTGATCTGGTGACAGCATTACTCTCTTTGATCTGTTCTCCTGTGTGCACTCTCTGTTGTCTGATCTGGTGACAGCATTACTCTCTTTGATCTGTTTCTCCTGTGTGCACTCTCTGTTGTCTGATCTGGTGACAGCATTACTCTCTTTGATCTGTTCTCCTGTGTGCACTCTCTGTTGTCTGATCTGGTGACAAGCATTACTCTCTTTGATCTGTTCTCCTGTGTGCACTCTCTGTTGTCTGATCTGGTGACAGCATTACTCTCTTTGATCTGTTCTCCTGTGTGCCACTCTCTGTTGTCTGATCTGGTGACAGCATACTCTCTTTGATTGTTCTCCTGTGTGCACTCTCTGTTGTCTGATCTGGTGACAGCCATTACTTCTTTATCTGTTCTCCTGTGTGCACTCTCTGTTGTCTGATCTGGTGACAGCATTACTCTCTTTGATCTGTTCTCCTGTGTGCACTCTCTGTTGTCTGATCTGGTGACAGCATTACTCTCTTTGATCTGTTCTCCTGTGTGCACTCTCTGTTGTCTGATCTGGTGACAGCATTACTCTCTTTGATCTGTTCTCCACGTGTGCACTCTCTGTTGCTTGATCTGTGACAGCATTACTCTCTTTGACTTGTTCTCCTGTGTGCACTCTCTGTTGTCTGATCTGGTGACAGCATTACTCTCTTTGATCTGTTCTCCTGTGTGCACTCTCTGTTGTCTGATCTGGTGACAGCATTACTCTCTTTGATCTGTTCTCCTGTGTGCACTCTCTGTTGTCTGATCTGGTGACAGCATTACTCTCATTGGATCTGTTCTCCTGTGTGCACTCTCTGTTGTCTGATCTGGTGACAGCATTACTCTCTTTGATCTGTTCTCTGTGTGCACTCTCTGTTGTCTGATCTGGTGACAGCATTACTCTCTTTGATCTGTTCTCTGTGTGCACTCTCTGTTGATCTGATCTGGTGACAGCATTACTCTCTCTTGATCTGTTCTCCTGTGATGCACTCTCTGTTGTCTGATCTGGTGACAGCATTACTCTCTTTGATCTGTTTCTCCTGTGTGCACTCTCTGTTGGTCTGATCTGGTGACAGCATTACTCTCTTTGATCTGTTCTCCTGTGTGCACTCTCTGTTGTCTGATCTGGTGACAGCATTACTCTCTTTGATCTGTTCTCCTGTGTGCACTCTCTGTTGTCTGATCTGGTGACAGCATTACTCTCATTGATCTGTTCTCCTGTGTGCACTCTCTGTTGTCTGATCTGGTGACAGCATTACTCTCTTTGATCTGTTCTCCTGTGTGCACTCTCTGATTGTCTGATCTGGTGACAGCATTACTCTCTTTGATCTGTTCTCCCTGTGTGCACTCTCTGTTGTCTGATATGGTGACAGCATTACTCTCTTTGATCTGTTCTCCTGTGTGCACTCTCTGTTGTCTGATCTGGTGACAGCATTACTCTCTTTGATCTGTTCTCCTGTGTGCACTCTCTGTTGTCTGATACTGGTGACAGCATTACTCTCTTTGATCTGTTCTCCTGTGTGCACTCTCTGTTGTCTGATCTGGTGACAACATTACTCTCTTTGATCTGTTCTCCTGTGTGCACTCTCTGTTGTCTGATCTGGTGACAACATTACTCTCTTTGATCTGTTCTCCTGTGTGCACTCTCTGTTGTCTGATCTGGTGACAGCATTACTCTCTTTGATCTGTTCTCCTGTGTGCACTCTCTGTTGTCTGATCTGGTGACAGCATTACTCTCTTTGATCTGTTCTCCTGTGTGCACTCTCTGTTGTCTGATCTGGTGACAGCATTACTCTCTTTGATCTGTTCTCCTGTGTGCACTCTCTGTTGTCTGATCTGGTGACAGCATTACTCTCTTTGATCTGTTCTCCTGTGTGCACTCTCTGTTGTCTGATCTGGTGACAGCATTACTCTCATTGATCTGTTCTCCTGTGTGCACTCTCTGTTGTCTGATCTGGTGACAGCATTACTCTCATTGATCTGTTCTCCTGTGTGCACTCTCTGTTGTCTGATCTGGTGACAGCATTACTCTCTTTGATCTGTTCTCCTGTGTGCACTCTCTGTTGTCTGATCTGGTGACAGCATTACTCTCTTTGATCTGTTCTCCTGTGTGCACTCTCTGTTGTCTGATCTGGTGACAGCATTACTCTCTTTGATCTGTTCTCCTGTGTGCACTCTCTGTTGGTCTGATCTAGGTGACAGCATTACTCTCATTGATCTGTTCTCCTGTGTGCACTCTCCTGTTGTCCTGATCTGGTGACAGCATTACTCTCATTGATCTGTTCTCCTGTGTGCACTCTCTGTTGTCTGATCTGGTGACAGCATTACTCTCATTGATCTGTTCTCCTGTGTGCACTCTCTGATGTCTGATCTGGTGACAGCATTACTCTCATTGATCTGTTCTCCTGTGTGCACTCTCTGTTGTCTGATCTGGTGACAGCATTACTCTCATTGATCTGTTCTCCTGTGTGCACTCTCTGTTGTCTGATCTGGTGACAGCATTACTCTCTTTGATATGTTCTCCTGTGTTGCACTCTCTGTTGTCTGATCTGGTGTCAGCATTACTCTCTTTGATCTGTTCTCCTGTGTGCACTCTCTGTAGTCTGATCTGGTGACAGCATTACTCTCTTGATCTGTTCTCCTGTGTGCACTCTCTGTTGTCTGATCTGGTGACAGCATTACTCTCTTTGATCTGTTCTCCTGTGTGCACTCTCTGTTGTCTGATCTGGTGACAGCATTACTCTCTTTGATCTGTTCTCCTGTGTGCACTCTCTGTTGTACTGATCTGGTGACTGCATTACTCTCTTTGATCTGTTCTCCTGTGTGCACTCTCTGTTGTCTGATCTGGTTGACAGCATTACTCTCTTTGATCTGTTCTTCTGTGTGCACTCTCTGTTGTCTGATCTGGTGACAGCATTACTCTCTTTGATCTGTTCTCCTGTGTGCACTCTCTGTTGTCTGATCTTGTGACAGCATTACTCTCTTTGATTGTTCTCCTGTATGCACTCTCTGTTGTCTGATATGGTGACAGCATTACTCTCATTGATCTGTTCTCCTGTGTGCACTCTCTGTTGTCTGATCTGGTGACAGCATTTACTCTCTTTGATCTGTTCTCCTGTGTGCACTCTCTGTTGTCTGATCTGGTGACAGCATTACTCTCTTTGATCTGTTCTCCTGTATGCACTCTCTGTTGTCTGATCTGGTGACAGCATTACTCTCATTGATCTGTTCTCCTGTGTGCACTCTCTGTTGTCTGATCTGGTGACAGCATTACTCTCTTTGATCTGTTCTCCTGTGTGCACTCTCTGTTGTCTGATCTGGTGACAGCATTACTCTCTTTGATCTGTTCTCCTGTGTGCACTCTCTGTGTCTGATATGGTGACAGCATTACTCTCTTTGATCTGTTCTCCTGTGTGCACTCTCTTTTGTTATCTGCAGCAGTAAAATATCTTTGTCCTCTAGCTGTTATAAATTTATCTAAAATAAATTTAAAAGTGAGTAAGGTGAGCCTTAAAGTGAATATAACTAAACTGTGGAACACAGTTCCATAATTACATTTTTAGCAAAAATAAGATAATAGCCCTAAACAAATGAAAGAAAACATGGCTGGTGTATATGAGGAAGCATGTCCTTCCTATTACCAAAAAAACTTTGTTCCAAACAGTTTAAATGGAGCTGAGAATTGATTCCAAGATGTTACCAGCAACATGGTAGACCAATTGATGCAACTTCACTTCAGAATGCTTGAAGAGTATGAACTCATGGGAATTCGTGTAATCTTTACACAAGGGGATAAGAAACAACAACAACACCTCAGAATATAGAAAAAATAAACACAAGGTAATAATTGAGTAAAATAAATCATGCCTCCAGCGAAAAGTGTCTTTTCAAAACATTTTTGGAGAATTAATATGCCATGTTTTCTCCTGTAGAAAGGCGTTTGTGCCCGAAAGCTAGAGAATAAAATGTTTTAAAAAGAAACTTTTCCCTGGAGGTTTGATGTATTTTACTTATTATTGATACTAGGGTTTATTGTATTGAATTGACAAGGTAATAAGACCAAATCCAAATAAATAAATAGTGTTGTTGTTTCTTATCCCCTTGTGTAAAAATTACTCCAATTCCATGAGTTCATGCTCTTCGAGCTGTTTTATGATAACCCAAAGGTCCAAAATAAATAGTGTGTGGTTTCAGTAACAGAGTTGTTACCAAAATGTCACAAACTATCTATTTATTTGGATTTGCCATATTACCTTGTGTTTATTATCTATAATCCAAATTGTGCCTTATCATAAAAAAAATTAAGTTTAATTAAAGATTGTCGAATTAAAGTGACACGATTACATAGAATGCTGGCTATTGGTGAAGCAACCGTTTTGAGATTTCTTCATGGTCATTTGTTGATGTCTGAAGTGTGTACAAGATGGATCTCAGCTCTGTACACAAGCAAAGTGGAAATTTCAGACAATAATCTCAGACAGTTGAATGCAGATCCTGATGTTTCTAGAATAGTAACTGGGGGTCGGTGGAAGGATGGTCTTAACTGTTGATTTTCAACCGCTACGACCCAGGTTCGATTCCCGCATTGGGCACTTTTTATGATTGAAAAAAAAAGAATGCTCCAATGGCCCCCGATTCTTGCAAAAGTCCAACCCCACTAGCGAGTGCAAGTAACCCAAAGGGGCTCTGGCACATTTGTAAGTGCAAATCCAACTGCTTTCCACGTGTGTAGACATGTGGTGCGCTTACAGTAAAAGCAGTCACCTACTTCTACCCACCATGACTATCATGGCCTGTGCCATGTGTACTAGAGATAAGCAAAAAAAAAAAAGAAATAGTAACCTGTGATGAAACATGGTTCCACCACTGGGATCCAGAAACCAAATAGGATTCCATGCAGCGGAAGCACAAATCAAATAAATTCAAGACACAACCTTCGGCTGACAGGATTATGGCACTCTATTGTGGGACAGTGTTCTTCTGATTGACTAGCTTAAACACAGAAAGATCATTGTTGTTGTTGATAAGGCACAATTTGGATTATAAACACAAGGTAATAAGACCTAATCCAAATAAATTATTAGTGTGTGACGTTTCAGTAACAGCATTGTCACCAAAACGTCAAACACTATTTATTTATTTGGATATGATAAAGCACAATTTGGATTATCAATTATAGATACAAGAAAATAAGACCTAATCCAAATAATTAAATAGTGTGTGACATTTCGGCATTAGCATTGTCATCATAATTAGATTTTATTCTTTTGTCTGATGATGGTAACAATGCTGTTGCTGAAATGTCACACTTTTAAAATATTTGGATTTGGTCTTATTGTCTTGTGTTGTTGTTGTTTCTTATCCCCTTGTGTATAGTTTACACAAATTCCATGAGTCCATCTTCTTATTATTATTATTTCTTATCTCCACTCAATCACACTAAGGTATCAAGCTTGTACAGCTTGAGACTTTTGATGGTGTCTGCTGGGAAGAGTAGAGCTCATCAATGGATGAGTCAATACAGTCAATATTATGTCTTGGGGTTGCAAGTTGACACTTAGTACATAGTGGGAAAACCTTGCAACCATTCTGGAAAGTCATTGTCCGTAGATGATCAGACTTAAGTCTGGAAGTCAAAGACTGTTGTTCTCTTGGGAGGACAGAACTTGTCCCTCCTGCTCTGTACGAGTCCATGATCTCTAGGAATGGGGTGTAGGGGTGAAGCTACTGTTGATCATGGCACCAATTAATACAGAGATAAATTCAAAGTTATTAAAGGATTTGAACGAGGAAATAAAGAGGAAGTTGACCAATGAAGTTCTTCTGTTTCACCACAATGCTCCAGTTCACACTGCTGATAGTACCCTGTAAGGGCTCCAGGGATAAAGGATGAGTCTGTACTCCATGTTAGGAGTTGCTGCACATGGCGTCTGTTCCTCATGTCAGAGGCGGCCATTTCTTTTGGAGCTAAGTCGGCCTGCCACTGAGTAGTGCTCCCAGTCTTAATGACACAAAGGCATTCTACTTCACCCAGTCATGATGGTTGTCAACTCTCAAGCTTTACAAGCTTGATACCCTAATATGATTGAGTGGAGATAAGAAGGAAGAAGAAGAGTTCACACCGTGGAAGTTGTTCAGGCTTCTATCAAAGATTGTGGCTATGAATTGTCACAGCATCTATAGTCCAGATTTGGCCCCTAGTAACTATTATCTATTCAGATATTTATTAAAAAAAAATCTTTGTGGACATCACATTTTAAAGATGATGAAGTCTTGAAGCCTTTTGTGATGTTTGGAGAGCCATGATAAGGATTTTTATTTCTAAGGTATATTTTTTTAAAATTTTAAATTTAAATCCATTGAGTGGTCAGGTGTTGTTGTTGTTTCTTATCCCCTTGTGTAAAGATTACATGAATTCCATGAGTTCATGCTCCTTGAGCTATTTTATGATAAGCAGCGGTCTCTCCCAAAGATCCTGTTTAGTACATCTAGGGATGGTCAGGTAGTTACTGTGGTGTGGTGGTCCATGGTTAAACCAATTCCTGAAGTCCACTCCTCTCCAATTTTGTGATGGTAGTTATAGGCCTGGAAAATAGATCCTCTATTGTCAGTTCTGAGCATGATATGTTCCGGAGAAGCTTCTGCACTATTGCATTTCAAGCAGTTATTGAAGGTATTTTGTCCATTTTGAAGTTTTATATGGCCACTTCTTAGTCTTTCTAAAGCTGTTTGTTGATTTCTATTGAGTTTTTGAGGTTCTTCTAATTGTTTCAATGGTTTGTACCAGTGATGATTTGGATAAGCTGTCAGTTTTGATTTATTTTCTTTTTTTTTTATATACATATATATTTCTTCAAAAGTAAGATTATTGCTTGGTAAGTGGTAACAGGTAGTCACTGTGGTGATGTGTGCGGCAGAGTGAGCTGGAGCTGCCAGAGGTGAAGGAAGAAGAAGAGGAAGAGACTGTCCCCACCACATCTCCCATCATTGTCACCACCACGACCACCACGACCAGTAGTGCCCGAGCTATGGCTCTGGGGGACAAGGCCTTCCGCTGCAAGTTTGAGAACTGCGGCCGGCTCTACACCACCCATCACCACCTCAAGGTGCACGAGAGGTCTCACACTGGGGACCGGCCCTTCCAGTGCACCACCCCTGGGTGCGGCAAGACCTTCGCCACAGGCTATGGCCTCAAGTCTCACACCCGGGTGCACACAGGGGAAACCCCCTACTCCTGTCCACAGCGAGAATGCCCCAAGTCTTTCAAAACCTCAGGAGATCTCCAGAAACATATCAGGACCCACACAGGTAACTTGGATTGCTAGTTTCTAACAATGTTGTGACATTTAGTTCCAGTTATAGCACTAATAGCTGTGTACTCCACCTCCACTGGGGAACTCTTTCTCCTTCCTTGTCAATATAATATTTTTGACTCGTGCTTAGATGTTGTACTAAATACGAAAAATCATGTTAGAACGCCCTTGCAACCTCAGAACAATTTTTAACGCCTTGTCAAATGCTTTCTTTATTTCTCCTGACGAAGACAAAATATTTTTGTCGAAACGTTGAGAAAATAAAAAACTAACCGGCCAAAGTGTCTATTTTTCACAGAAATATAACTTCTGTTGTTGTTTCTTATTCCCCTGTGTAAAAATTACACGAATTCCATGGGTTCATTATCTTATGGAATGGGGTGTAGGGCTGCAGCTTTCGTTGGTCATGGCACCATGACACACTTTGGTGAAAGTCTGACTTTGCCTGCAAATATAACTTCTACATCATTTAATTTATAATTGAATAGATACAATAAAGATTCCTCCATGCTTTTACATTTTTACTAAATCAAAAAGGAATCTAGGGCTAGGTTTCTTTTTACAATTTTGTATTTCTCAAGCTTTTGGGCTAACATGTCCTTCAACACGGACACCTGGAAGTGCTACTCTTCTTCTTCTTTCTTATCTCCACTCAATCATATTAGGATATCAAGTTGTGACCCTTGAGTGTGTCTGTTTGATTACCATCATGACTGGGTGAAGTAGAATGCATCTGCCTTCGTCATTAAGACTGGGAGCACAACTCAGTGGCAGGCCGACTTTGCTCCAAAAGAAATGGCCGCCTCTGACATGAGGAACAGACGCCATGTGCAGCTGCTCCTAACATGGAGTACAAACGCTGCTCATCCTGTATCCCTGGATTAGAAGCCCTTACAGGGTACTACAGAGGGTGTTTCCTTTCAAATGAAACGATTTCAAACGTCCGTTAGAACTTTATTTTTCGAACGTGAATTTTTTTCATGTGTTCTATGTGCTTCCCCTTCTTCTTGGCTATCTCCCTGCATCGGACTTTCCAAGCTGCGAACACTTCCTTGACTTTGGAGAGCGAAACATTCGACCACTCCTCTTGTGCGGCTTTCCAAAGTCCGGCCTCAGTTTTGGGACATCGGTTGAAGAGCCGTTGTTTCAACATACCGAACCCGTAAAAATCCAGTGGGCTGGCGTCGGGAGACTTCACTGGAATGTCCGAGTTCCTGATAAAATTTAGGCCTAGGGTGTCCTTCATTTCTTGTAGGAACTGTTGGGTTTTGTTGGAGGTATGGGAAGAGGCTTTGTCGTGATGAAGGAACACTTTGTCCATTTCCCCTGGGTAAAGGTCCTTCAGTTGTTCGATAACAGGTTTCAGAACGCATTCTATATAGAATTCTGAGTTCACCTTCACCTTCGATGGAACCTTTATGAGCGGAAGGACTCCACGGCCAGTCATTACCCCGACAACCATGAAACCTTTAGGGAAAGTTTCGGAGCATTGGTGAACCCAATTATCCGGGACCTGATTGCCTCTTTTGATGTAACAGATCTTCCGGATTCCATTGCAATACGTCACATACATCCATGCTTCGTCCAATGTTGCAGTATATTCCGATCTGGAACCGGCCAGGTGTTCCTCGTAGAGCTTCCGGGCATTCGTTGCACGGTTTTTCATGTGGAAAGGGGTGAGCTTGTGAACCTTGCCTTTTCGTCGGGTATCCAGTTCCAAATCTTTGTGAATGATGTTATTTATCGTTTTTAGCGATGTTCCACACATTCTGGAAAGTTGGCGCTGAGATGGTGGATTTTCAGTAGTTGCTAGCCGCTTTACCTTGGAAACCGTGGCGGGGGTCCGCACCGGACGTGGTCGATCGACTTGAAATTTTTGCCCATTGGATTCAGCTTCCCTTTTCTTTCCGATGCCATTTACTACCCTACATATTGTAGCTTTGCCAATATCTAGTCCTTCTGCTTTTAGCTTTTTCACTATGACGCTATAACTGTTTCCTTCTTTGGAAAGGGTCCGAATTGTTTGTTCGACTTGGAGCGTTAGTCTCTCTCCCCCCATGTTGCAAAAATCATGATACCTAATGAAAATGAATTCTCCAGAAGATTCTAGATCTATTGGAACCAGTGTCGTGTGCAGCATGCCTGCACGTGCAAAACGCGAGCGCTCGAAAATCGTTTCATTTGAAAGGAAACACCCTCCGTATCAGCCGGGCCAGCTGAGCCCAGGTTTTTTAGTGAGCTTGTTACTGTTCCCCCTCCTCCTTTTTCATCTGGGCTTGGGACCTGCAAAGGCGGAGTTAGTGCTACTTAATGTTATCAAAGTAATACTTCTGGGTCTCCGTGTTGAAGGGCATGTTAGCCCGAAAGCTCAAGAATTGTAAAAAGAAGCCAATCCCTAGATTCCTTATCGATTTAGTAAAAAAAGTTATTTATATGGGTAGAAATGTATACACAAGTTAATACATGAGCAATTCCCTCTGTAAGATATATCACCAAATATCATTATTCTCTTCCATTGTTGGAAATGGAGGAAGGAATCATTGCAGAATATCAAGTTTATAGCTGTTTACCAATATATATATGTTATATAAAAATATTATTTTATCCAAAATTATATTTCATAGATTCAAATATTCTGTTAAGTCTACCACCAGATGTTGCGACTTCCCTTTATATAACCTACTAGACGAATGACCCGGCTTCGCCCGGGAATTCCCCCGAGTGCAATTTCCTTCATACTGAAAGAACATTAATAATAAATAGTATTAGAGCCATAGAATAGCAACACCGAAGTAATACATAGTTCAAATAGTTGGCAGATTTTCCACCCAACCTCTGAGGTACCCGCCCCAGCGTGTTAACTCTTATATATAGTGGTGCATCCTCTGTAGGTCTATTACACTCTTTGGGTAAAAAGGGATAAGGATTGAAATTGCTTGAGAAGAGTACCCGTGATTGACCAAGCCTAGCCAGCAGCCTGTAATCTAATGTTTTCAGACCCCAGTCATGTTTTTCTGAAAAATAATTTAAAAAAAAACTTATATTAATATAAATCATAATAACCTGCAACTGTCCTTGAATATTCTAATTCTAGAGATTTTACCTTTCAAATATATACAAATATATACGTATATAGAAAGAATTATGAAAATAATATACTACTCAAACAACAAAAGAAAAAATACTAAAATAGCATTAAAAAAAAAATTATTCATGACAACACAGAAGAATACACAAAATTTGAAGTCTTATTTTCTGGAGCCAAAACATAAAGATTTCTTCCTGAGCCAACTCTAGAGCAGGCAACATACAATTGCCCATGCGAGAAACAGGGTTGCTCCAAGTCAATGCCAGCAATTTTGAGGGACTGACCTTGAGCCTTGTTAATCGACATGGCAAAAGAAACTCGAATGGGGAACTGCAATCTTTTAAAATGCAAAGGAGAATATTTATCATCATGAATCAGAGGAATCCGGGGAATAAAAACCTCTTCATTTTGAAAACAACCAGTCAAAATGGTTGCCTCTACCACATGAGGCCACAATCTTTTAACACAGAGACGGGTACCATTGCAAAGGCGGGGTGCATCAATATTTCGTCATCAAATATATACGTATATAGAAAGAATTATGAAAATAATATACCACTCAAACAACAACAACAAAAAAAGACTAAAATAGCATTAAAAAAAAAAAAATTATTCATGACAACACAGAAGAATACACAAAATTTGAAGTTTTATTTTCTGGAGCCAAAACATAAAGATTTCTTCCTGAGCCAACTCTAGAGCAGTCAACATACAATTGCCCATGCGAGAAACAGGGTTGCTCCAAGTCAATGCCAGCAATTTTGAGGGACTGACCTTGGAGGCGGGCTTGAGACTGTTGGGAATCTCCAATGTGCGGCTACTTTGGCCTCTAGCAGCTCGGGCAGCCATGCGTCGAGCTGCAGGAGTTCTTACTCCAATTGCAGATCTTTTGCGAGGCATAACAAATGGGATGATTCAATTTGAAAATATGTCCTAAAAAAAAAACAGAAATAGCACAATCAGTACCAAAAATATTTTTGTATATATATTAAAAAAAAAAACTTTTAAGGAAAACAGTGCAGACCCAAAACAAATCCAAAGTATCAGAATAAGTTACAGAACAAAACTGATTATCTAGTAAAAATTTTTAAGTTTGTAAATATCAAAACTACATTGTTCACTAACCATAACTTGGTAACTAAAACAAATTTCTCTCTCAACATTTCAGCAGAAAAAAAATAAGGCTAAAAAAACTAATGGTAAAACATGTCAAACAGGTCAATCTTTAGAATGCTCAACTATTTTTTTTCCCTAGCCTAATATCTGCGTAGACAAAAAGAAAGCAGCATAATAGAACTACCACAAACAAAATATACAGAAATGGCAAGCAAATAAAATAAATGACAACAACAGACTAAATTTTAAACTATATGGATTATAGACAAACACATGTTTTGGCTGTTAAATGAGACAGTAATTCATATTAAATTTTAACTACTGTATTTTTTGCATATTGACTATTGTTTGTTTAATTTTAAGAATTATCATATTGACTGTAAAAAAAAAAAACACAAAGGCCAGAACAAAAATTAATAAAAAATAAGAAAGCCATTGTTTACATACAGTAACGCTAATTTTGTAAAGTTTTTTTTTAATTGTGTGAAATTTCGCATTGTTTGAAACTTACCTTAACTTAGTAATATAAATTTCTCTCTCAATACTTTTGTAAAAAAAAGTGACACTCGTATAAAAAGATATTTTAAAAAAAGTACGCAAGCAACTTGAAAAGAAATGCAGAACGCTCATTGGTCGCTTAATTGGCCTCGTGTTGTTACTTTCCCTCGTATTTACTCTGCGTAAGCCTCGTATTTACTCCGCGTAAAAAAAAAGTTCTTCAAATGAAAAAAAGAAATAGCCAAAAATACTAAGCAAAATGTAGCCGAAAATTTTCCTCAGGTTTATAAAAAGCGACATGCAAAATTTGGTACCAATTGGTTCAGTAGTTTTTGAGTTTATCGCGAAACAGACAGACAGAAATTGACTTTTATATATATAGAGATTGGTGTTGTTTCCTGTTGGCCGGCTCAAAGACTTTTGTCTGAAGATGGTAACAATGATGTTACCAAAACGTCACACACTATTTATTTATTTGGATTTGGTCTTATTACCTTGTGTTTATAATCTATAATCCAAATTGTGCTTTATCCTTTGGAAATATCAGGGATAGGTTTCTTTTTAAATGTTTTATTCACAAATCTCGGGAATGGAATCCTTTCTACAGGAGAAAAACAAGGCACAATTTGGATTATAAGAGGTGTGTTCAAAAAGTATCGCGACTTTTGAATTTTCGCGGGTTTTGTATATTCGAATTTCGATCTTTTTGTGGCTTTATGTTGGTACTCATGTCCCTCACTTATGCAGACAAGCTAGGCCATTTTGAATGTTCACTTAATTGTTGACAGCTGCTTTGCTTGCAGGTGTTTTGGATCGTCTTCGATTTTTACCTATTAAAAAATATCAGGGAACAGGCTAAATGAATGTTTAGTTGATTTCTGTTCCACCAGATGGCGCTCTGCCTTCTGTAAAGCACATGTGCTCCTGGTCAGGATATGCCATTTTTAATATATTTAAATATATAAATAAAAAGGCATATATTGGATCAAAATATCATTTAAATGATCATAATAATCGTTTATATATTATCATTATAATAATCATTTATATATGTATAATCAAAATATCAATTAAATCATATAAATGATATTTTGATTCAATATACGAGGTGTGTTCAAAATGTATCGCGAATTTTGAATTTTCGCGGGTTACATATATTCGAATTTCGATCTTTTTGTGGCTTCATGTTGGTACTCATGTCTCTCACTTATGCCGACAAGCTCGGCCATTTTGAATGTTCACTTAATTGTTGACAGCTGCTTTGCTTGCAGCTGTTTTGGATCGTCTTCGATTTTTACCTATTAAAAAAAATGGATCAAAGAACCTGTATCAAATTTTGTGTGAAAAACGAAATTAAGTGCGCGGATGCATTCCGAATGTTGACTGTGGCATACAGAGAAGCTACCTTGGACCGAAGCAATGTTTATCGGTGGTACAAAATGTTCTCAGAAGGCCGAGAAGATGTGAACGACGAAGAGCGTGCCGGACGCCCGAGCACTTCAACAACAGACGAAAAAATTAATGAAGTGGAGAAAATGATATTGGCCAATCGTCGAATCACCGTTAGAGAAGTTGCTGAGGACCTAAACATATCGATTGGCTCGTGCCATTCGAATTTTATCAATGATTTGGGCATGAGACGGGTCGCCGCGAAATTCGTACCAAAATTGCTCAATTGCGACCAAAAACAGCATCGCATGAACATTGCTAATGAGATGTTGGACTCTGTCCGCGACGACCCAAATTTGCTCCAGAGGTTCATAACTGGTGACGAAGCGTGGGTTTATGGTTATGACGTGAAAACCAAAGCTCAAATATCTCAATGGAAGCTGCCGCACGAACCAAGACCGAAAAAAGCGCGCCAAGTTCAGTCGAATGTGAAAGTTTTGCTGACAGTTTTCTTCGATTGCAGGGGCGTGGTGCATCATGAGTTCTTGCCACAGGGTAGAACGGTCAATAAGGAATATTACCTGCAAGTTATGCGCAATTTGCGCGAAGCAATCCGCCAGAAACGCCCGGATTTGTGGAAGAACAAAAATTGGCTTTTGCCCCACGATAACGGCCCTGCTCACACATCGTTGCTTGTACGCGACCTTTTGGCCAAAAACAACACACTGATGATGCCGCAGCCACTGTATTCCCCAGATCTGGCCCCTGTGACTTTTTCTTGTTCCCTAAACTGAAGAGGCCCATGAAAGGACGACGTTACGCTACGCTTGACGAGATAAAGACGGCATCGAAGGAGGAGCTGAAAAAGATTTTTAAAAATGATTTTTTGAAGTGCTTCGAAGATTGGAAAAACCGTTGGCACAAGTGTATAATATCTCATGGGGATTACTTTGAAGGGGACAAAATAGGTATTCATGAATAAATAAATAATTTTTGAAAAAACACAAAGGTCGCAATACTTTTTGAACACACCTTGTAGATTATAAACACAAGGTAATAAGACCAAATAAATAAATAAATAGTGT
>CP092881.1:73386968-73398812 GCA_030710605.1 Cordylochernes scorpioides
CAATACATAAAAGGTACTGACAACATAGTCGCCGATGCTCTGTCCAGAGTTGATGCTATCACAACTATCGACTATGAAGAGATCGCCAAAGAACAAACTGGTGATTCAGAACTACAAAACCTGATTTTAAAGAATACTTCTCTAAAATTTAAGCAATGCCCACTACAATCAGGCAAATTGTTATGGTGTGACGTGTCTACTAATAATATTAGACCATTCATTCCAATTAAATTCCGAAAGATGGTTTTTAGGAATTTCCACGAACTCTCACACCCAGGCATTAAAGCCACTACTAAACAATTAACGTCAAGATTTATATGGCCCAATATGAATAAAGACATTAGGAAATGGGCTCAAGCTTGTGTCAACTGCCAAAAGTGCAAGGTGTCGATACACACAAAATCAGAAATAGGCAAATATCAAGAAGTGGATGAAAGATTTAGTGTTATCCACATAGATCTAATTGGTGCTTTACCTCCATCGAATGGTAACATCTACTGTCTGACCTGCATCGACAGGTACACCAGCTGGATGGAAGTTGTTCCGCTACCAGATATGAAGTCTGAAACGGTAGCGAGAGCGTTCTACGAAAACTGGATTGTTAGATTTGGAGCACCGCATACAGTGATATCAGATCAAGGAAAGCAGTTTACTTCTCAGCTTTTCAAAGATTTAACAACGCTGTGTGGTATTAAACTTCGTCATTCCACGGCGTACCACCCTCAGTGTAACGGGAAGATTGAAAGGCTTCATAGAACCATTAAAACTGCCATTCGTGCCCACAATAGTATTAAGTGGACAGAAACGTTGCCAACAGTTCTCCTAGGCTTGCGTGCTGCTATCAACAAAGATAACAACCATTCTTTGTCTCAGATGGTCTATGGCAAAACCATCAGACTGCCTGGCGAATTCTTTGATGCTTCTAAACATCACCTGCATGCTGAAGAATTTGTTCAACAGCTTCAAAGGCAAATGGAATTGCTCAAACCCTTAAATGAAAAACATCATTCGAAGACTAAAGTATTTGTTCATAAAGATCTGAAAACATGTTCACATGTATTTATCAGGACAGATCGAGTGAAGAAACCTCTGGAACCACCATATGAGGGACCCTTCCCAGTCCTTGAAAGAACAGACAAGTATTTCACACTCAAAGTGAAAGGAAAAAACGTTACCACATCGATTGACCGATTGCGACCTGCATACTTACTGGCAGATTCGCACAATATAACTGCAGAACATCCTACTGCAACAAGACCCATCGTGTCGGGAGCGCTGCCTTCTACATCGTCCCAACAGAATCCTGACCCACCAGATGTGGAGAAGTACACAGAATTCCAAGGAACAGGATCAGCACCAGACCTGCCTAGGACAAGATCGGGGAGAATAATCAAGAAACCCGTGAGATTTAAGGAGCAATAGACTATATTTCTCCTTATTTTATTTTCTTGCCTATATGATGTATATATATTGTACTTAACCACTTTGTGCACAAATCGTGACTACGCCACTGGAGGGGGAGTACTGTGGGGACCAGGGATGCAGCACCCCGCCGACGCCGCCCGCCAAGATAAATAAACAGGCGGCCGCCATAAATCACCACGACAGCGGAGGAATTCCGAGAGAGGACCAGACGTGCATTCAGGGCTGCTGTGCTCTAGGTCTTCCCATATAAATGTAGCCAACAAGAAACTCCAATAAACACTAACTTTGAGAGACTTTCTGAGCCATCGCTGGACCAGCGAATTGACACACCACATACTAAATAACTTCCCAAAGTTTCATGGCGTTCCAATGAGTGGTTTGGTCAGGCATAAAGGACAGACAGACACACATACATTCATTTTTATATATATACGAGGTTTTACCCGAGTAAAGGTTTGTCTAGCGAACATTTGTTAAAACAATTCTCTAAAAACTTATTTAAAAAAAAAAAAAGATATATTTTGATAATTTGAAACTCGTAAATTTGAATCTCTCGATAAAGTGAACATTTTTTCCCGGTCCCTGTGTGCCGTGTCATCCTGAATTTTGTCTTTCCTAATTTTCTACATTAGAAAATCATAGTTTTATATAGTGAACATTTTTTCCCGTGTCACATTGCCGTGTCATCCTGAGATAATCTTACTTTTGATAAATAATATTTAAGATAAAAACTTAGTGATAAGAAAACTTGTTATCATCATGACAATGGGGGCGCTGCTTGCGAGTTAAATCTACAAATCTGCAAATAACTCTAAGGATATTGAAGATATTCATGAAATTATTTTTCAAAAACCTTCCCGGTGATATACCTAATAATATCCCAAAATTTCACGGCGATTGGATGTATGGTTTTTGAATCTATAGAGTACAGACAAACAGACAGACAGACAGACATTGAATTTTATATATATATACTAGCGGATGTACCCGGCTTCGCCCGTGTTTTACCCAAGTAAAGGTTTGTCTAACGAATCTCTCGATAAAGTGAACATTTTTTCCCGGTCCCTTGAAAAATACTCGATAAGTTGAATAAAATCAATATTAATCGGTACCCGAGTAAAGGTTTGTCTAACGAACATTTGTTAAAACAATTCTCTATAAACTTATAAAAAGAAATAGATATATTTTGATAATTTGAAATTCGTAAATTTGAATCTCTCGATAAAGTGATCATTTTTTCCTGGTCCCTGTGTGCCGTGTCATTCTGAATTTTGTCTTTCCTAATTTTCTACATTACAAAATCATCGTTTTATCTAGTGAACATTTTTTTCCCGGTCCCTTGAAAAATACTCGATAAGGTTGAATAAATTCATGGTCGTTTATGGAAGATGGACGAAGTTCCCGGAGGTCATCTTGGGCAAGGTCCAGCGAGGCTTTTTTTCATGTCTACTTGGCACAGCTGTGTCACCAACTCTGCCCTGATTGGTCGGTGGGTACTTGGACTGTCCATCCGGCCGGCGGCCGGACGAATCCATTCTCTCGACGGGGTGGGGCAGACCTAAGCCTATCTCCGACGCAAGGTGGCGCTGCTTGCGAGTTAAAGCTAGAAATCTTCAAATAACTCTAAGGATATTTAAGATATTCAAGATATTATTTTTCGAAAACCTTTCCGGGGATATGCCTAATAGTATCCCAAAATTTCACGGCGATTGGATGTACGGTTTTTGAATCTATAGAGTACACACAGACAGACATTCATTTTTATATATATATAGACTAGCGGATGTTCCCGGCTTCGCCCGGGTTTTACCCGAGTAAAGGTTTACCTAACGAACATTTGTTAAAACAATTCTCTATAAACTTATAAAAAAATAATAGATATATTTTGACTAGCGGACGCACCCGGCTTCGCCCGGGTTTACCCGAGTAAAGGTTTGTCTAACGAATCTCTCGATAAAGTGAACATTTTTTTCCCGGTCCCTTGAAAAATACTCGATAAGTTGAATAAAATCAATATTAATTGGTTCCCTAGGTAATTGGAATTTAAAGGAATAGTATCTTGCCTTGGAATTGTATCATTATTCTTGTATGGATGTACCCGGCTTCGCCCGGGTTTTACCCGAGTAAAGGTTTGTTTAACGAATCTCTCGATAAAGTGAACATTTTTTCCCGGTCCCTTGAAAAATACTCGATAAGTTGAATAAAATCAATATTAATTGGTTCCCTCGGTAATTGGAAGTTAAAGGAATAGTATCTTGCCTTGGAATTGTATCATTATTCTTGTATGGATGTACCTGGCTTCGCCCAGGTTTTACCGAGTAAAGGTTTGTTTAACGAATCTCTTGATAAAGTGAACATTTTTTCCCGGTCCCTTGAAAAATACTCGATAAGTTGAATAAAATCAATATTAATTGGTTCCCTCGGTAATTGGAAGTTAAAGGAATAGTATCTTGCCTTGGAATTGTATCATTATTCTTGTATGGATGTACCCGGCTTCGCCTGGGTTTTACCCGAGTAAAGGTTTGTTTAACGAATCTCTCGATAAAGTGAACATTTTTTCCCCGGTCCCTTGAAAAATACTCGATAAGTTGAATAAAATCAATATTAATTGGTTCCCTCGGTAATTGGAAGTTAAAGGAATAGTATCTTGCCATGGAATTGTATCATTATTCTTGTCTCAAATAAATTGCCGTGTCATCCTGAATTTTGTCTTTCCTAATTTTCTACATTACAAAATCATCGTATCATCATGATAATATTTAGAGCAGATTGTTGAATTATAACAGATAAATTATTATATTTATCTTGATTATTTCTAGGCGAAAAGTTATTTCAAAAATTTTATTTGCTAGAAACCTTCCCAGTACTATACTAAATAACTTCCCAAAGTTTCATGGCGTTCCAATGAGTGGTTTGGTCAGGCATAAAGGACAGACAGACACACACACACACATACATTCATTTTTATATATATAGACTAGCCGAATGACCCGGGCAACGCCCGGGTTTTACCCGATTAAATGTTTTTATTCAAATACTATTCGTAACAATTATAAATTGGCACCGTGGATGTCACTTTTGTGAAAAGTTATTTCAAAAATTTTATTTGCTAGAAACCTTCCCAGTACTATACTAAATAACTTCCCAAAGTTTCATGGCGTTCCAATGAGTGGTTTGGTCAGGCATAAAGGACAGACAGACACACACACACACATACATTCATTTTTATATATATAGACTAGCCGAATGACCCGGTTAAATGTTTTTATTCAAATACTATTCGTAACAATTATAAATTGGCACCGTGGATGTCACTTTTGTGAAACGTCCCGCTCCAAACTTTGTGTGTTTTTAAAATATAAAAATAAATATGTAAATTTTCACAACGATATTTGAAAATTATATTATTTTGATTTTCAAATACTATTCGTTACAATTATAAATTGGCGCCGTGGATGTCACTCTTGTGAAACGTCCCGCTCCAAACTTTGTGTCTGAGAAGCGATATTTTTATAGAAAGATGATCTGGCTTTTGTTTTCTGCTCGAATGAATGTTTTTCTGTTAGAACTTTGTTCCTGCGTACAAAATAATGAACTGATTTCACCCGTGGTCTCTGCTTTTTGGAAATTTTCCCGATATAATTTTGTATTTGATAATCAAATACAGCAATATCGTCATCATCATTTTCTGACTAAAAATATATAGTTTTAATAATTGATTTATATATTTTTTAAAATAGCCTATCGTCTTCCCAGTATTTTTTACCTTTGTATGGAAATTTTGGTTTGAATTAGTGAACTACTGCAAATTTGTATACCGGACATACAAACAAACATTCATTTTTATATATATAGAAGATATAGATTGATACAAGGGAAGGTAATAAGACCAAATCCAAATAAATAAATAGTGTGTGACGTTTCGGTAACAGCATTATTACCATCTTCAGACAAAAGTACTGTGTTTGGTACTACATTCAGTACTTTTGTCTGAAGATGGTAACAACGCTGTTACTGAAACGTCATACACTATTTATTTATTTGGTCTTATTACCTTGTGTTTATAATCTAAATTTTGCCTTATCATTGACACAAGGGATTATGTTATTGAAAGGCAAAATCCTGTTGATGTGCAGACTGTGGCACTCTTCATGTACTTTGGCGGGTACTCCGGCATCTGGCTGGGGCTCTCCATCTTTGAAATCTTCTCTCTCCTGGAGATTGGGGCGTTGCTCTGTGTCCGCTACACATCGGCTCCCTAGTCTTGCTTTCTCACATTGATGCACTATCTCATTGAATTGTGTGTTTTCCAGTAAAATATCTCGCATTTAAATACAGTAAAACCCTGCTAAAACAAACCTGGGATATAGTAAACCTTTCCTTATAATGAATCTGAAATAATCCCATTTTTTTTTATACAGTAGAACCTCCATGAGAGGACACTTACACTAGAAGAAACCTCTCTACAAAGGTCAGTTTTCATTTGCAAAATTACCATTTAATACATAGCAGAAACACGTCATCTATATAATACAAATGAAAACACCAAAACGCAAATGTTTCTTTTCACAAATAAATCAAACTTCTACTGTCCTTACTGCGATGAAAAAAATATGCTTATGTCCATAGTTTGCTTAAATAACATTTCTAAGATTCCACACTTCAGTGTAGCATATATAAACAGAATGATCCAATACAGTATTAGAGATCTAAAGAAGCGGTCTGGTAGATTAAAAAAATTGGTGAAACCACTGGGAGGGTTCACCACTAATGAGCCAAGCCCTCCCAATATTTTTTTTCATCGCAGTAAAGACAGTAGAAGTTTGATTTATTTGTGAAAAGAAACATTCGCGTTTTGGTGTTTTCATTTGTATTAAAATGGCCTTTTTTACAATTTAGCAATTCTCCAGTAAGAGGACGTCTCTCCCTAAAGGACACTTTGGCTCTGTAATTAGGTGTTGTCCTTTACAGGGAGGTTCTACTGTAATAGAGTAAACTATGGCTATAACAAACCATGGCTATAGTGAATCAAAGGTTCAGTCCCATTAGGGTTTGCTATAGAAGGATTTTACTATAAATAAACAATGTGGAATCTTGCACAAAGTTCAAATTTCCTAGAAGCACAAAATGTAACACAGTTTGGCACTTAGGTTTCCCTCTAATAAAGCAAATGTTAAAATCCCTTGCTGTAGACTGCTCCCCCACAACCTCCATTGTGAGATCCAACAAGGTTTGTACTCCATGTCCAAAAATATATTGGGAGGGCTTGGCTCATCAGTGGTTTCAACATTTAATCTACCAGACCACTTCTTAGATCTCTAATATTGTGTTAGAATACTCTGCTTGTATAGAAAAATCACCAAGGATGAGTATCCTATATTTAATACTTTATGTTTCAAACTTTCGGGTAATAACTACAGGAATAAGAACTAATGACTCATTATCATTAGTAATCATATATCTTTGGTTCTTATTCCAGTAGAAGGGTCGTTCACTTCTTCTTTCTTATCTCCACTCAATCATATCAGGGTGTCAAGCTTGTAGAGCTTGTTGATGGTGTCTGCTGGGAATGTGTCTTCTTCTTTCTTATCTCTACTCAATCATATCAGGATATCAAGCTTGTAGAGCTTGTTGATGGTGTCTGCTGGGGATGAGTAGAGCTCATCAATGGATGAGTCAATAGAGTCAAAATGACAACCATCATGATTGGGTAAAGTAAAATGCGTCTGCCTTTATCATTAAGACTGGGAGCACTACTCAGTGGCAGGCCGACTTAGCTCCAAAAGAAATGGCCGCCTCTGACATGAGAAACAGACGCCATGTGCAGCCGCTCCTAACATGGAGTACAAACACTGCTCATCCTGTATCCCTGGATTAGGAGCTCTTACAGGGTACTATCAGCCGGGCTAGTTGAACCCAAGTTTTTTAGTGAGCTTGTTACTGCTCCCCCTCCTCCTTTTTCATCCGGGCTTGGGACCGGCAAAGGCGAAGTTAGGGTCGTTAATACCCGAAAGCTTGAAACATAAACATTAAATATAAGAAACTCATCCTTGGTGATTTTATTTTTCTATAAATTGTCGACGGATTTTAAGTCGATATATTCTGCTTATATATGCTGCAATGAAGAGTGGATCTTTGAGATGGTTTTCAAGAAAACTATGGACATAAGATTTTAGGACAGTAGAATTACACATAACTCCGCCTTTGCCGGTCCCAAGCCCGGATGAAAAAGGAGGAGGGGGAGCAGTAACAAGCTTGCAAAAAAAAACCTGGGCTCAGCTGATAGTACCCTGTAAGGGCTCCTAATCCAGGGATACAGGATGAGCAGCGTTTGTACTCCATGTTAGGAGCAGCTGCACATGGCATCTGTTCCTCACGTCAGAGGCCGCCATTTTTTTTTTTAGCCAAGTCGGCCAGCCGCTGAGTAGTGCTCCCAGTCTTAATGACAAAGGCAGACGACACATTCTACTTCACCCAGTCATGATGGCTGTCCCATCCTGATTGAATGGAGATAAGATAGCAGAAGACATGTTTCCCTAACATGTTACCAAAGGACCACAAGATAATGAGACCAAATCCAAATGAATAAATGGGGTATGATATTTAGCAAACGCATTGATACTGAAACATCTAATTATCATCTAGAGTGAAATAATTTTAAAATAAACTATTTTAAATGGAACACAACATGATGATTATACACCAATACCTCGCTTTGCGTCGTTTCGTTTTGCGTTTTTTTTCGAAGTTGCGTCTCTGCTTAATTTTTACTGATTTTTCACTGTGCGTCGTTAGATTGTCGAAGTTGCGTTGTTTTGGATTCGAGTCCTTAATTTTTTTTCCTAAAATATGGCAACACCTTTGTTTTTGATTGCGCCTTCACATATTTTCGCTTTGCGTCGTATTTTTTTGGAACGTAACCCCAACGCAAAGCGAGGTATGGGTGTAGTAATAATGATATATAAATTGGAATCCTAATTATTAGAGTTGAAAAATGATATAATCATAATAAAGAGCATTTATTATAATAATATTCGTCTGGCAAACATTCACCGGGGAAGAAGCTGGTCGAAGCGATGTCATTCAGTTCAAATTTCTCATATATATTAAAGATATTAATTCATTAAGCATCATCATAGCTTTGAAGAAATTTGTCAATGCTGGAGTGGATGTTAGTTCAAAAATACAGTTTTTAAAAAAATTATTATATACTTATAAAATTATAAAGAAAAAGGCATCTCCATATCATGCTACTGAAAGTTGATGATGGCCTGCGCCATCTATCAGAATAAATATCAACTATTCGATGAATTTTTAATTATTCCAGAATGGTGTCCAAATACCCATTCTTGATTAATCAAGAATGGCTAACCACGTATGTGTTTGGGGCTGTTGGCCTTCATCAGCGTGGTACAAGCTGTACCTCAATGACCGAAAACTGGTCATTCAGACATCCTGAAAATTCATGAAACGGGTAGTTAAGGCCAGAATTGCGTAAGAATGCATAAACAATAGGAAAAAAATAGTACAAATGTGGCATTGTATTGGTGTAAGGTGGATAAATTAAGAAAAGGCATCTCATTAATTATAACTTGAGTATATGATAAGGCACAATTTGGATTATAGATTATAAAACAAGGTAATAAGACCAAATCCAAATAAATAAATAGTGTGTGACGTTTCGGTAACAGTGTTGTTACCATCTTCTGACAAAAGTACTGAATGAGAAATTTTAACAGTAACTATTTAAAACATGCTGTGGTAAAATTTCTCATTCATTACTTTTGTCTGATGATGGTAACAACGCTGTTACCGAAAAGTCACACACTATTTATTTATTTGGATTTGGTCTTATTACCTTGTTTTATAACTTGAGTATATAAAATAAAATGCTATTTATTAAAATTAAAGCAATTTTATTTACAACTATCATCCAGTTTGGTCTGGGTTCTCTCTGAGTAAATGTTTTCCCAATGAAGAATGCTTTAACAAATATAGAGTGACCTTAAAATAACGGAGTTAAACATTTTTAGTCACAATTTTATTAAACAAAAATTGAACAAATTAACAACGCATAACAATAATATTGTCGCGCATATCCCCTCAGAGATTCTTTGTGTCGATGCCGCTTCCTCCGTCGTGGATCACCTAACCTGGGCTCCGGTGCTCTCCTCTGCAGCTCTACCTTGCAGACCACCCAAAGACCTCCGAGAAACACCACTCAAGTGGATCTCCCTTCCTCTGGCAGTATCTCTTAGCCTTACCACTGGTGGGGACACGAGAGACTTACCAGAAGTGTAGCGACTGTGGTGTTGGAGAGAGAGTCACAACAGCAACAAGTCTGCTAACAATCCTCCTTTATTGTCATCTTTAAACCACATTACATAATAACTCGAATATCAATCAACAGGTATTTACACTATTTTACATCCCAGGACCAATATCAACGGATATTTACAATAATTTGCCCCAGGACCACAGCAGTCGGCAATTCCCACACTAGTTCCAGACGGGAAATAGGTGAAAGCGCCCTCTATTGGCGGAGGTTGTAGGTGTTTTTCAGGCACATATAGGCGACAATATGGATACTAACTAACAAATTTTCAGCCGGTTTCAAAGTGGCCTCCCTTGGCAGTGATACACAGGTCCAAACGTGACTTGGTATTTTTGGCTATGGGCTGCAGGTCCTCCGGCAACAATCAGTCCCATTATCAGTGCAGCGATCGTTTCAATGACTTCAAACTTTTGTAGCACAGGCCCTGGCCTGCTAAATGGACCACAGGCTGTAATCCATCAGGTTGAGATCTGGTGAGTAGCCTGCAATTACGCCGACATTATGAAATCCGGAAAATGAGCCCTGGAGTCAAGAATGTAATTCTAAAAACCTTCCCTTATAACGAACCTGAAATAATCTCTATTTTAAACACAAGGTAATAAGACCAAATAAATAAATAGTGTGTGACGTTTCTGTAACTGCGTTGTTACCATCTTCAGACAAAAGTACTGAATCTGAAGATAGTAACAACGCTGTTACCAAAACGTCACACACTATTTTTTTATTTGGATTTTGTCTTATTACCTCATGTTTCTAGTCTACTACTCTGATCAAAAAGTTTCGACACTTTGCTCATAAGTTTAAAAAAACTTTATTATTCTACCAAATTCAAATTGTCCCCTTCAAATTAGTCCCTGTTGGTCGCAATGCACTTCAGCCACCTTTTTTTCCAGTCGGCATAACACCTCTGGTAGTCTGTTTTCGGGATCGCCTTCATGGCCTTCTTCGATTCCACTTTGATCTCTTCTATGCTCTGAAATTTCCGACCCTTTAACTTTTTTTTTAGCTTTCCAAAGAGGAAGATGTCGCAGGGGGCCAAATCGGGACTGTAGGGGGGTTAGGGGAACACAGAGGTTGAGTGTTCCTGCAGGAACTTCGAGGTTTTGAGGGCTGTGTGCACCGGCGTGTTATCGTGGTGGAGGATTCACGACTTGCTCCTCCACAGCTCCGGCCATTTCTGCCTGATCGCTTCCCTCAATCGCCTCAAAACTCCCAGGTAGGAGTCAGCAGTTATTGTAGAGCCTTGCTGTTGAAAATCATGATGAACGATGCCCTGGTAGTCGAAGAACACCGTCAACATGACCTTGACTTTGCTGGGAGCTTTCCTCGCTTTCTTTGGTCTCGGCTCATTTTTGAAGCGCCACTCCGATGCCTGTTGGGTAGTTTCCGAATCAAAGCCGTAAATCCATGTTTCGTCTCCAGTAATGACCCTCTTCAGCAATTCGGGGTCGTCGGTTACCGCTTCGAGATTGAGACGGGTCGTTTCTTTCCGGGCGTTCTTTTGATCAAAAGTCAAATCTTTGGGAACGAGAACTGCATTGAGTCTTCTCACTCCCAAAATGTCCTTCATTATTGATTGAGTCGACCCGAATGATATCCCTGCTTCTTCGGCGACCTCCCTGACAGTTATTCGTCTGTCTACACGCACCAGTTCCAACACCTTGTCCACTTTTTCAGGCGTGGTTGATGTGGACGGTCTCTCGGAACGCTCGTTGTCGGCGGTCTCTTCCCGACCCTCCTTGAAGCGCTTGCACCACTCGAAAACTCGTCTTCGGCTTATGACGGCATCCCCGTAGGTTGTTTGCAACATCCAAAAAATTTTGGCACCCCTGAATCCGTTTTTCACACAGAACTTGATGCGAATTCGTTGATCCTCCATTTCGGTGACTAACGAAATCGAAGCACGGGCAAAATGGCTTCACTTCGAACAGCCGCTGCTCGCGCTGTTGTGCCGCGTGATTTTTGAAAATTGGCAGGTCTCCAAGCCAAGGGCAAGGCTTGCGTTTGCCATAAACCGGGAGAAAATATATTGAGTTTTCAGGATTTTATGAGCAAAGTGTCGAAACTTTTTGATCAGAGTAGTA
>CP092881.1:73398912-73438549 GCA_030710605.1 Cordylochernes scorpioides
TAATCCAAATTGTTCCTTATCATAATCTCCAATTTATCACACAGTGAAACAATGGCTATATAACGAACCATAGCTATAGTAAACCACAGGTTCAGTCCCATTAGGGTTTGCTATAGATGGATTTTACTGTATTTCAAACTGGAAACACAAAGCAACAGACATTTCAGGACATTTAAATGAAGTGAAACCTCCATGAAAGGACACTCCTACTAGAAGACACCTCTCTACAGTTTTCATTTGTAAAATTACCAGTTTTACTAATTAGCAACTCTCCAGTAAGAGGACATCTCACCCTAAAGGCCACTTTGGCTGTGTAATTAGGTGTTGTCCTTTGCAGGGAGGTAGTTCTACTGTATTTAGCAACTCTCCAGTAAGAGGACATCTCTCCCTAAAGGACACTTTGGCTGTGTAATTAGGTGTTGTCCTTTGCAGGGAGGTAGTTCTACTGTATTTAGCAACTCTCCAGTAAGAGGACACCTCTCCCTAAAGGACACTTTGGCTGTGTAATTAGGTGTTGTCCTTTGCAGGGAGGTAGTTCTACTGTATTTAGCAACTCTCCAGTAAGAGGACACCTCTCCCTAAATGACACTTTGGCTGTGTAATTAGGTGTTGTCCTTTGCAGGGAGGTAGTTCTACTGTATTTAGCAACTCTCCAGTAAGAGGACACCTCTCCCTAAAGGACAATTTGGCTGTGTAATTAGGTGTTGTCCTTTGCAGGGAGGTAGTTCTACTGTATTTAGCAACTCTCCAGTAAGAGGACACCTCTCCCTAAAGGACACTTTGGCTGTGTAATTAGGTGTTGTCCTTTGCAGGGAGGTAGTTCTACTGTATTTAGCAACTCTCCAGTAAGAGGACACCTCTCCCTAAAGGACACTTTGGCTGTGTAATTAGGTGTTGTCCTTTGCAGGGAGGTAGTTCTACTGTACTTGCCAAATCAACCACAGAAACTAAGAAAATTATTCACAAACACAAGGTATCAGAAATATATACATGTAGTAAACCCGATGTGGAATGTGCTGGGCAGTCGTGGTAGTGGGTGCGTGATGGGATTCCCGCACTGGGACAGCAAGAGACAGAGGCAGGTCTAGATGGTAACTCCAAGAAGGTAGAGGTAGACCACGGACGAAGACTGTCGCGGATGCCCTAGCCGACCGTCTAACGGCGTCGCTCTGAAAACAACTACACAACTGCCTTTGTCTAATTTCTGGGCCTTTTATATTGGACGCTCGCATAAGGTGGAGCGTCCTGATTGGTTCCTATAATCACGTCACTTTCTGGCGCCAGGTTGTTTTCGTCTGGCCTTTGTCGTCTGGTTTACCTCCACCTTCTTTGTTTTATTGTCACTTCCATTGTTCGATACATATCTTTATATATAGATAAGGGGTTATATAATAAATATCAGAAGAAGGTTGTGAACCATATAACTCAAAATATACTACATACATTTAGAAGAAACTATCAACACACATGGTATTCAGAATGACAATACTGATGATTGAATGAAGAATATAAAGAGAACAGATACATAGTGACAGATACATAGTGACAGATACATAGTGACAGATACATAGTGACAGATACATAGTGACAGATACATAGTGACAGAAACATAGTGACAGATACATAGTGACAGATACATAGTGACAGATACATAGTGACAGAAACATAGTGACAGATACATAGTGACAGAAACATAGTGACAGAAACATAGTGACAGATACATAGTGACAGAAACATAGTGACAGATACATAGTGACAGATACATAGTGACAGAAACATAGTGACAGAAACATAGTGACAGAAACATAGTGACAGATACATAGTGACAGATACATAGTGACAGATATATGGTGATGAGACAGGGATGTAAGTCTCAGTGGGTTTATTTGGGGGAGTGCTCTATCATCCGAGTGAGCCATGGTCACAAATAAATAGTGTGTGACGTTTTGGTAACAGCGTGGTTACTATCTTTAGACAAAAGTGCTGAATGAGAAAAAATATCACAGCATGTTTTAAATAGTTATTGTTATCAAATAGATTATAAACATGTAGATGAGAAGATTTCTGAAATAACAAATACAACTTGTAAATATCCTGCAGGCACTGGGGTTAAAAATAATCGACTCTAAACCAAATTAAAGACTCAAAGCCAAAGTTGAAATTCAAAACATTTTTATATTTATTGATCTATTGAAATGGTCACACAAACAGAAAATAATAATAATAATAAAAAAGGCAATGAGAATGAAATGGGGAAATATACATAAAATTAACCTGTTAAAAATATATTATAAAAAGTTACTTATCTTTTTTGGTGCTTCAGTTGGAGGGCTGGAAAATTTCTTCCACTAAAATTTTAACACTACATTTTTAGACGGTGTTCTTAGAACCTCTCCTCAATCTCCCTCTACTGCTGCCTACTCTATCTCCCTATTTTCTTACTTTTTTCCTCAAAATCCCCGCCAAATTTATAATTTAACAGAGTAAAAATAAAAAATATTTTAATTTTATAAAATATTCCAACTGTTAAAATAAAAATTATAATAAAAAAATATTTTTCAAAAAATATTATTTTAATTAAAGACTATTATTGAAATATTAAAACAAAAATAGATGATTAGCTATTAAAAAAAAAGAAAATTTATTATAATGAGATAAATTTTATACATTAAAAATAGAAGAGGTAATAAAAGAAAGGTGAAGTGATGGGTTGGTTTGACAATGATGAATGCTCGACTTCGTTCTGTCGAGGCAGCTTCACCATTGTCCACCAGCTTTCTATTAGGTACTGTGGGTGAGCTTTGTGGAGGTCGCTGAAGTTGACTCCACAAACACAAAGTAATAAGACCAAATCCAAATAAATAAATAGTGTGTGGCGTTTATTTAAAACATGCTAAGATATTTTTTCTCATTCAGCACTTTTGTCTGAAGATGGTAACAACGCTGTTACCAAAACGTCACAGACTATATATTTATTTAAATTTGGTCTTATTACCTTGTGTTTATAATCTATAATCCAAATTGTGCCTTATCATTGGATTTGGTCTTATTACCTTGTGTTTATAATCTATAATCCAAATTGTGCATTATCTTTTCAAAATTTTTAGATGGTATAATTAAAGGACAGCCATACAAACAGGAAAAGGCAGCCACTTAATAATGGTCACTTTGTTTTAATTCCCTAAATTGACCTATTTCTTTACAGTAATAATGAATATCAAAAGAAGTCATTTGATAATAGGTTCTTCTTATCATTAGTATATGGAATAATTTTTAGAACCTTACAAATTCTTTATTTTTTATTTGCTCCTGACGAGGACAAAAGTTTTTTGTCGAAACATCGATATAATAAAAAAATTTACTGGCCGAAGTATCTTTAATTTTAAGAATAATCTTTAAATCCAACAGTAAACTTAACTATCCCATTGGATTAACCTAGAAACAAATCCAATATGGGCACAAATCTATTGGATACAAGAAATACACTCACTGGTTAACAGTCGGCTGAAAACAAGTACATATTGAAACATTTACAAATATATGAATCTAACGCTGCACATGACTGATACAGAGCAGGAGGGACAAACACCAGTTCTGTCCTCCCAAGAAAACAACAGTCTTTGATTTCCAGACTTAAGTCTGGTCATCTATGGACAATGACTTTCCAGAATGGTTGCAAGGTTTTCCCACTATGTACTAAGCGTCAACCTGCAACTCCAAAACACATTATTGACTGTATTGACTCATCCATTGATGAGGTCTACTCTTCCTCAGCAGACACCATCAACAAGCTTGACACCCTGATATGATTGAGTGGAGATATGAAAGAAGAAGACAAATATATGATAACTTGTGGATACTATATTATTCTTATAAAATGGGAGACAAAGTTAACACAAAATTATAAGAAACATAATGTTAATATAAAGCAATAACACACAATCTATATATTGCATATGAAAACATTTTTAAGACGCAAATGATATTACTTTAACCCCAACTGGCCTTGTCTTTATTGTCTGTGGAAGAGCATTGCTTGATGCAAAAATTGCAAAATGCAAAAAAAATATGTAATTCTACTGTCCAAAAAGTTTATGTCCATAGTTTTCTTAAATACCATTTCTTAGATTCCACCCTTCAGTGTAACATATATAAGCAGAATGATCCAATACAGTATTAGAGCTCTAAAGAAGCGGTCTGGTAGATTAAATTGGCGAAACTGCTGGGAGAGTTCACCACTGATGAGCCAAGCCCTCCCAAATTTTTTCATCGCAGTAAGGACAGTAGAAGTTTGATGTAAGCGTGAAAGAATTATCCGCATCTTAATCTTTTCATATGTTATAAGTAAATGTGTTTTCATTCAATACATCAAACCAATGCATTTATTGGAACTTTGCACAGATCACATATGCATATTTAGGTCATTGAATAAGCCACAACAACAGTTTTCTTCTTTCTTATCTTCACTCAATCATATTATGGTATCAGGCAAAAAAAAATGTTCCAATGACCCCCGATTCTTGCAAAAGTCCAACCCCACCAGCGAGTACAAGTTACCAAACATGGCACATTTGTAAGTGCAAAGTCAAACTGCTTTTCACATATATAGACATGTGGTGCACTTACAGTTAAACACTTGCCTACTTCTACCCACCATGATTATCATGGCCTGTACCATTTATACTAGGAATAAGCAAAAAAAAAAAAAATGGTATCAAGCTTGTAGAGCTTGTTGATGATGTCTGCTGGGGATGAGTAGAGCTCATCAATGGATGAGTCAATACAGTCAATAATGTGTTTTGGGGTTGACACTTAGTACATGGCCAGTTTTAATACAAGAAAATAAGACCTAATCCAAATAATTTATTGGTGTGTAACGTTTCGGCAACAGCATTGTCACCATCATCAGACAAAAGTAAAATTCCATTTATTATTTTGTCTGATGATGGTGATAATGTTGTTGACGAAACGTCACACACTAATAAATTATTTGGATTAGGTCTTGTTTTCTTGTATTATAATCTATAAACTAAATTGTGCTTTATCATAGCCAGTTTTTGTAAATTCAGACAACTATGTCAACCCCATGGTTTGGGACTATGGCATCATCAATACGGTTTCAATTTTGTAATGTCCTATGGCAGGAGTTTTGACAGAGGTTCAATCTGCTTACAAAAAAGTTTTTAAACTGAAAAAAATAAATGATGCACAAAAAATAAAACATGATAAAGGGATAAAATTCTGTCCAGAAGTTAATACTGTTTATCACAATGTGGAGAATGCATGCAGATTAGTGACTCTCACTACACACGCTACTCCAAGTCTCATTGGTTGTAAAACATGTCAGGGTCTTACTACTGCTGTTAGATTGTAAAATACCTAATATTGTATGGACTTGGGTGTCCAACAGGGCTGCTAAAATAATGGTATTGAGCTATATATACAAGGTGGCCCATAAGTCCTGAAAACTTTTATTTTTATATTAAAAAGTAAAAGGAAAACTAGAATAAAAACTATAAATATTTTATTTTAGGTAATTGATTAATCTTTAATACATTTAATACAATTAATATACATTAAAATGTATTCATATCCTGACGGCTGTCATGAGCATTTTCAATATCAACACCTGACATTTAAATATATATTTTTATATACATATAAATATTTTTTATGCTGATTTAAAATAAATATTACCTCTTTGCTGCTGTTTTGTGCCTCCAAAATATATATATATAAAAAAAAAAGATGAGTGTTCTCCCGTTTTAGTTCATCGTAGGTGTTGTGTGATTTGGTGAATAAAATTCAATTTAATATATAATGAATGTTCACTGTTTATCTTGAGATTTGTTTGAAGAAAATTAAGGAATAATAAATAAATAAACTTATTAAAAGCTAGTTAAATGCTCAGTTGCAAAAGCAATGTTTATGTTCGCAGGACGACTTCCGGTCGTAGTTGTTTCGCTGTGCATGGTGGTCAGGTTAGTTCCCAGTGTTCTTTGAAAAATTTCCCAACATTCTTATTACACCTTCCTTGCCATGACTTGGTCGTGTTTGTTTACGCTCTGTTTAAAGCCTCAATTAAACACTTTTAATACACCGTTATTTTTTTTTAAATATGCAATTTATTTAAACCCATTAATCGATTAAATGCTTTTCTTTGTTGTTACGCCATTTTGGAAAATATATATTAGTGTATTTCGATAAATAATTTATTAATTTGTTTTAGATTACAAATTTATCACTAAATTTAATGTGAATGTATTTTAAAAGGTGTATTAATGGTGTTTATAAATTTGGTATATATATATGTACACCCTCGTATTGACCCTGGTACGATTTTAAAGTTTTCATAAAGCCTGACACGATACTATTTAACATAAAACATATAAAGAACTATGCACATATATAAAAAATTACGTACACTAAATGTATAAATAGATGTGGGGTCCATAACAAATATTTTCTACAAAGTAAATCATTATTTTAAATCATATATGTAATTTTATAATAATGTGTTGGATAATTGAACACTGTTACAAAAAATAAAGGTAATTTTGCTCAAATATATTAGATAGGTATAGCAGAGAATTATTGAATTGGAGATATATATATATATATATATGTATATAATTTCACCAAAATTTAAAGAATAATTTAAAAATAATTTTAATGTATACATCATAAACATATTTAAACACAATCCTTTTATACTATGAATATATGTAAACATTAGTTTATTTGATGTAATTTAATCCTAATTTTTTTCTGAAACTCTTTTAAAAAGTTGTCTTCTGGTAATAATTTTATGGCATAACTTTTCATACAAGAACGTGTCTAGGAAAATATTTTGGGCTCATTATTGTTGGAAATATCTATAAAACATATATATGATCTTTGAAATATCTTTATATGTGGAAACGTAAAATTGTCTGCAATATATAGAAAAATATAGCGGCTTCCATGGATCAGTTTCTTGCCTCAGTATATACAGTTAAACCTGTCTATAGCGCCCCCCTCTTGGGACTCACCAAAATGGGTGCTATAGAGAGGGGGTGCTATAGACTGGTCACTTTTAATGTAAAAGGTTTACATTTTAATGTTTAAAATAGGGTGCTATAGAGAGGGGGTGCTATAGACAGGTCACTTTTAATGTAAAAGGTTTACATTTTAATGTTTAAAATAGGGTGCTATAGAGAGGGGGTGCTATAGACAGGTGGTCACTTTTAATGTAAAATATTTACATTTTAATGTTTAAAATAGGGTGCTATAGAGAGGGGGTGCTATAGACGGGTCACTTTTAATGTAAAATGTTTACATTTTAATGTTTAAAATAGGGTGCTATAGAGAGGGGGTGCTATAGACAGGTCACTTTTAATGTAAAAGGTTTACATTTTAATGTTTAAAATAGGGTGCTATAGAGAGGGGGTGCTATAGACAGGTGGTCACTTTTAATGTAAAATATTTACATTTTAATGTTTAAAATAGGGTGCTATAGAGAGGGGGTGCTATAGACGGGTCACTTTTAATGTAAAATGTTTACATTTTTATGTTTAAAATCGGGCGTTATAGAGAGGAAGGTGGTATTCAGAGGGGACGCTATAGACAGGTCACTTTTAATGTAAAAGGTTTACATTTTAATGTTTAAAATAGGGTGCTATAGAGAGGGGGTGCTATAGACGGGTCACTTTTAATGTAAAAGGTTTACATTTTAATGTTTAAAATAGGGTGCTATAGAGAGGGGGTGCTATAGACGGGTCACTTTTAATGTAAAATGTTTACATTTTATTGTTTAAAATAGGGTGCTATAGAGAGGGGGTGCTATAGACAGGTCACTTTTAATGTAAAATGTTTACATTTTAATGTTTAAAATAGGGTGCTATAGAGAGGGGGTGCTATAGACGGGTCACTTTTAATATAAAATGTTTACATTTTTATGTTTAAAATCGGGCGTTATAGAGAGGAAGGTGGTATTCAGAGGGAGTGCTATAGACAGGTTTAACTATTTTCAATATAATTTTTAATTTTATTTTCTTCACTCCCCCCTTAGTATTTGTATATTTTAACGATTAATATAATTCATTTAATATTGAAAATGATGAGGCACAATTTGGATTATAGATACAAGGTAATAAGACAAAATATAAACAAATAGTGTGTGACATTTCAGTAACAGTATTGTTACCATCATCAGACAAAAGAATAAAATTTTATTAATTTTATTCTTTTGTCTGAAGATGGTAATAACGCTGTTACCGAAACGTTACACACTATTTATTTATATGGATTAAGTCTTATTACCTTGTGTTTATAATCCAAATTGTGCCTTATCATTGATATCATTGTGCTTTAATATTACCTTGTAATACTTTCATGGCATATAGAGAGATGGTGTGTGCTAGTGCCTTATAAACAATCGAATGCTAGTCTATGATCTGATTGGTTTAGCCACAGCACTTGTATAATGTCATCATCACTGCTGGACCCCCCCTGGCCTTCATTGGAGGGGACAACTCGGAGGTCATCCTCTTGGCCAATCTTTTTTTTCTTTCTTTTTTTCAGTTGCATATTAGGGCGTTGAGGGTCGGTGGAAGGCTGGTTAAACCATTTGGTTTTCGAACGCTACGACCCGGGTTCGATTCCCGCATTGGAGACTTTTATCTGATTTAAAAAAAAGATGCTCCAATGGCCCCCGATTCTTGCAAAAGTCCAACCCCACCAGCGAGTGCAAGTAACCAAACGGGGCTCTGGCACATTTGTAAGTTCAAAGTCTAACTGCTTTTCACATGTTTAGACATGTGGTGCACTTACAGTAAAAGCAGTCGCCTACTTCTACCCACCATGATTATCATGGCCTGTACCACGTGTACTAGGGATAAGCAAAAAAAAACTTGTATATTGTTATCATCACTGCTGGGCACCCCCTGGCCTTCATTGGAGGGGACAACTCAGAGGTCATCCAATGTTCAATTGGCCCATTTTCTTCTTAGTTGCATATTAGGACGTTGCTTTGACCACAGGTACTGTAATTAGTGCTTCTTCCAGATAGATGAGATATTGTGTAAAGGTATGTGGGCACAATATGCAAATATGTCAAATCTCGGAGAAATATTCCCAAGTTTTTCATCCAGATCTTTTTTTTTTTTTTTTGCTATCCCTAGTACACATGGTACAGGCCATGATAATCATGGTGGGTAGTTAGCAACTGCTTTTACTGTAAGCGCACCACATGTCTACACATGTGAAAAGCATCCAGATCTATAAAATATTGTAGAAATGTGCAGAATCTATGAAAAGACATTGTTTCTGTTCCAAATAAGCCTTTTGGCCAAGATCAAAGTGTAGGATTTGTCAGTGAGATGTGATATATCATCTCTCGGGATCCTGTGTCTGGAGCTAACTATGTGGGTTTATCCTGATTGAAAATGTAATTTTAAGAGTGAATGTAAACATCTCTGGTGTGCACCCAGTCTGGTGGAATGAAAACAAAACATAATGATCTTCAAACACAAGGTAATAAGACCAAATCCAAATGTGACGTTTCGGTAACGGTGTTGTTAGCATCATCAGACAAAAGTACTGTAGCCAGTCATTCAGTACTTTTGTTTGAAGCATTGTTACCAAAATGTCACACACTATTTATTTAAATTTGGTGTTATTACCTTGTGTTTATAATTTATAATCCAAATTGTGCCTTATCATAATGTACTTTGCTACCCATCTCAGATAATGGAGGATGACTACAAGCCTCTAACACACACAGTGCCTTCACATGTCTGTCTGGGCTGTTGATTGCCTGCAAGTGTACATTTCTCCATAAATGTACGGTAGAGAAATTGTAATAGTGTGTGAACTCCCACATGGTGAATATTTGATATATTGGTAAGACATGAGTCGTATAAACCCATCTTTCTTATCTCCACTCAATTCTGGGGTCGTGCTCCAGGAAGGTCTGGGTTTCATCGGGCTGGTTGTAGGAGGGGACTGAGGCAGGACATGTTGAATATCTTTCGTCATGCTGTATCACGGTTGAGGGGCTAAAGATAACTGACGCGGTGTTAACTCATTAATTCATTGCTGTGAAAACTGTGGTCAACGGTCAAATACAATAATACCTGCCATCTCTGTGGTGCCATTTCTATCTCTCTCCTCCCTCTGATTAATCTAAAATTAATAATAATATAAGAATAGGCAAAATAGGAATAAAAGAATTAACAAAAAAATATAGTTGTTCTGGATCACCATCCGGTCCGCTACACACAACAATATTGTGGGATGAAAATTGGCACAATAGTAGTTTAAAAAATTATACAGTTAAACCTGTCTACAGCGCCCCCGCTTGGGACTCACCAAAATAGGGTGCTATAGAGAGGGGATAGTATAGACAGGTCACTTTTAATGTAAATCGCATTGTACTACGGTGCTATAGAGAGGAAGGCGCTATTTAGAGGGGGCACTATAGACAGGTTTAACTGTAGTTTCAATATATTAAAAAGTATAAGAAATTGACGCCATTTTTTACACTTATACAGTAGAACCTCCCGGTAAAGGACAACACCTAATTGCAGAGCCAAAGTGTCCCATAGGGAGAGGTGTTCTCTTACCAGAGAGTTACTTATTAGTAAAAATGGTAATTTTGACAATGAAAACTGTCCTTTTTAGAGAGGTGTCCGCTAGTGAGAGTATCCTTTCATGGAGGTTGTCCTATTGTAATTTTATTTTTTCAAATCGTTTCAATTTTTAAAAGAATCCTATGCATCAAAAATAGTTTCTTACAACAGATGGCTAAGGCATCCTATTTAAGTCTTCATTATTAGCTAGGACCTACTTGTGGATCGGCCTTTTGGCTAAGATCAAAGTGTAGTACTTATGGATGAAGCAGAATAGGCCTTAGCAACATTGGCCATTTGGTAGAGCAGAAGAAAGGCACACACTTTAGAATGATACGGCAATTTATTTATAATGCGAAAGCAAATTAGAATTCATAAACGATAAAGCACAATTTGGATTATAGATTATAGCTACAAGAAAATAATACCTAATCCAAATAAATTAATTGTGTCTGATGTTTCGGTAACGCCATTGTTACCATCATCAGACGAAAGAATAAAATGTACAGAGTAAAGAATAAAATAAACATTTTTTTATCTGAAGATGGTAACAACGCTGTTACTGAAACGTCACAAACTATTTATTTATTTGGATTTGGTCTTTTTTCCTTGTAGATAGAATTCACAAAATACAAGATAAGCAATGATAAGGCACAATTTGGATTATAGATTATAAACACAAGGTAATAAGACCAAATAAATAAATAGTGTGTGATGTTTCGGTAACAGCGTTGTTACCATCTTCAGACAAAAGTACTGAATGAGAAATTCTACCACAGCATGTTTTAAATAGTAACTGTTATCAAGTGTGTAAACAAGATAGCAGATAAGAAGAAGATAGTTTTCTGAGAAACACTGATGAGCAATGAAGGAGGTTTTACAGAGCAGCAAAGTTTAAACATCAAAATTGGTAATCGCAGTACATAAAATACTAAGGTACAATATCCTTGTCTAGTATTAGGTATACCATGGATTATGTACCATGACTTAATTAATAATAAGAAAATGGCCTCCAAGGATAAGATTATTGTTTTATTTAGACATTCTCTTGAACTTTCGAGTTTTATAAACTTTTTTAAAGGATTTGACATATACACTTCTGTAGTAGGGTTTATAATACCTCGGAGGCCTTTTTTTAATCATTGCTTACATTTCAAAGGATTCTATCTTTTGAATAAAACTTAATCCAAATAGTGTGTGATGGTAACAAAGCTGTCACACACTGGTGGTTTAATTTGTTCTTATGGTTCTTGTCCAATTTTTTTTTTTAATCCAAAGCCTAAGTGGTTCATTACAAGATAAAGCACAATTTGGATTATAGATTATAATAAAAAAAATAACCTTATCCAAATAATTTATTAGTGTGTGACGTTTGGGCAACAACATTGTCACCATCATCAGACAAAAGAGTAAAAATAATCATTTTTTAATTCTTTTGTCTGATGTTGGTGACAATGCTGTTGCCGAAACGTCACACACTAATAAATTATTTGGATTAGGTCTTATTTTCTTTTATGGTTCATTACACATTATAATTCAACAGGGTGTGAATCTAAACTACACCAATTGGAATAGGTTCTACACAGAAAAATGATAGAAAAATGGTCTATGAACATTTCAATCATTTTTGATAATTGAATGAAGAGTCAGAAAATCCTAAAGATATATGTAATATTGTTGCAAATGTGATGTATGGATAAACTGACAGTCGTATACGTGAGGCGAGTGTTGATGTTCTTCCCACACGCGGACAACAAGAAGAAGAGGCAGGGCTAGATGTTAGCACCAAGAGTGATCGGGGACAGCCCACAGGACAGAGGTAGAGGCCATGACACAAACCTGGATTTCTAACAACGAGACATGGAGAAAGAGACAGAGGGAGTCAGCAGCGATCTGCCGATGGACACACGGTGGCACACACTGTCCTCACCCCCTGCTAAAACTGTCCTGTTGACAGGGGTCGTCTATATAAAGCCCTGGAGGGGGGCCCCATCTGGACGTCGGCTATTTCCTCCCTTCTGCCCGTAGCTGCCACTAGCTGACCACTCTTTTTCTATTTTTATTTTGACGTCATCATTTTGAGTTTCAATACAAATAGGGGTGTACAGGTTATATTAATAAAGATATAGCATATATACAAAATATGGGAGTGGTAGTAAATAGGAACATTTTAATAGAAGGGTAGATCTTATAAAGTATCAGCTCTAACTAATTGGAAGATATATGAAATATGCTAAAAGTGTCGTTATTATACAGTTTAAAATATGCTATATCTCTATATTTGCCCCATCCAGGCTTTGCTCCAATATGTGTAGTTAGGGCTGCAAGAAAGTGATGTGAAAACTAGGAAGGAAAATACAAAAATGGAGAAAGCTACATCATCAGGAGAAATTGGATGATGGCCAGATTTTCAAAAGCCACATAAACCAGTTAAGAGAAACTGAGCGCCTGAAAAGACCGTTAACATCTACTACTACAATACACAAAACAAGAAAAAGACTACAAGGTAATAAGACCAAATAAATAAATAGTGTGTAACGTTTCTGTAACAGCGTTGTTACCATCTTCAGACAAAAGTACTGAGAGAAGTCATTATGTGCGTTTGTCTGAAGATGGTAACAACGCTGTTACCGAAACGTCACACACTATTTATTTATTTATTTGGATTTGGTCTTATTACCTTGTATTATTATCTATAATCCAAATGGTGCCTTAACAAGAAAAGGACTGAAATTCAAGCCTATCTGGATTCAACAATCCTGTAGCTAATACACAGCCAGAAGGTACTGGCGACAGGGGTAACATTCCGAGATAGCACCATTCTACCCAGAACTGGAGCCTTCACAAGCCTACTTGTGTGACATATCACAGCCCTCAATGTCCCCATTAAGTGTAGGAGAACTGTTGTGACAGAATATATTTGTTAACTTTTATTTTATTCAATTACTGTTTGTATCCAATAAATACTCAATATGTTTAAACAAAGTACCTACCCATTATTTATATTGTCACTCACAACATTGGAGGACTACAATTTGGATTATAGATTAGAACTACAAGGTAATAAGACCTATTTGTTGACCTGTTGACACAGAGATTAGACTGGGATTATTTGTTGACCCTTCAATACAATGACACACAGACTAGACTGGGATTATTTGTTGACCTGTTGACACAGAGACTAGACTGGGATTATTTGTTGACCTGTTGACACAGAGACTAGACTGGGATTATTTGTTGACCCTTCAATACAATGACACACAGACTAGACTGGGATTATTTGTTGACCTGTTGACACAGAGACTAGACTGGGATTATTTGTTGACCTGTTGACACAGAGACTAGACTGGGATTATTTGTTGACCCTTCAATGCAATGACACACAGACTAGACTGGGATTATTTGTTGACCTGTTGACACAGAGACTAGACTGGGATTATTTGTTGACCTGTTGACACAGAGACTAGACTGGGATTATTTGTTGACCCTTCAATGCAATGACACACAGACTTGACTGGGATTATTTGTTGACCTGTCAATGCAATGACACAGAGACTAGACTGGGATAATTTGTTGACCCTTCAATGCAATGACACACAGACTAGACTGGGATTATTTGTTGACCTGTCAATGCAATGACACAGAGACTAAACTGGGATTATTTGTTGACCCTTCAATGCAATGACACACAGACTAGACTGGGATTATTTGTTGACCTGTCAATGCAATGACACAGAGACTAGACTGGGATTATTTGTTGACCTGTCAATACAATGACACACAGACTAGACTGGGATTATTTGTTGACCTGTCAATGCAATGACACAGAGACTAGACTGGGATTGTTTGTTGACCTGTCAATACAATGACACAGAGACTAGACTGGGATTATTTGTTGACCTGTCAATACAATGACACAGAGACTAAACTGGGATTATTTGTTGACCTGTCAATGCAATGACACAGAGACTAGACTGGGATTATTTGTTGACCTGTCAATACAATGACACAGAGACTAGACTGGGATTATTTGTTGACCTGTCAATGCAAAGACACAGAGACTAGACTGGGATTATTTGTTGACCTGTCAATACAATGACACAGAGACTAGACTGGGATTATTTGTTGACCTGTCAATACAATGACACAGAGACTAGACTGGGATTATTTGTTGACCTGTCAATACAATGACACAGAGACTAGACTGGGATTATTTGTTGACCTGTCAATGCAATGACACAGAGACTAGACTGGGATTATTTGTTGACCTGTCAATACAATGACACAGAGACTAGACTGGGATTATTTGTTGACCTGTCAATGCAAAGACACAGAGACTAGACTGGGATTATTTGTTGACCTGTCAATGCAAAGACACAGAGACTAGACTGGGATTATTTGTTGACCTGTCAATACAATGACACAGAGACTAGACTGGGATTATTTGTTGACCTGTCAATGCAATGACACAGAGACTAGACTGGGATTATTTGTTGACCTGTCAATGCAAAGACACAGAGACTAGACTGGGATTATTTGTTGACCTGTCAATACAATGACACAGATACTAGACTGGGATTATTTGTTGACCTGTCAATACAATGACACAGAGACTAGACTGGGATTATTTGTTGACCTGTCAATGCAATGATACAGATACTAGACTGGGATTATTTGTTGACCTGTCAATGCAATGACACAGATACTAGACTGGGATTATTTGTTGACCTGTCAATGCAATGACACAGAGACTAGACTGGGATTATTTGTTGACCTGTCAATGCAATGACACAGAGACTAGACTGGGATTATTTGTTGACCTGTCAATACAATGACACAGAGACTAAACTGGGATTATTTGTTGACCTGTCAATGCAATGACACAGATACTAGACTGGGATTATTTGTTGACCTGTCAATGCAATGACACAGATACTAGACTGGGATTATTTGTTGACCTGTCAATGCAATGACACAGAGACTGGAATTATTTGTTGACCTGTCAATGCAATGACACAGAGACTAGACTGGGATTATTTGTTGACCTGTCAATGCAATGACACAGAGACTAGACTGGGATTATTTGTTGACCTGTCAATGCGATGACACAGAGACTAGACTGGGATTATTTGTTGACCTGTCAATGCAATGAAAAAGAGACTAGACTGGGATTATTTGTTGACCTGTCAATGCAATGACACAGAGACTAGACTGGGATTATTTGTTGACCTGTCAATGCAATGACACAGAGACTAGACTGGGATTATTTGTTGACCTGTCAATGCAAATGACACAGAGACTTGACTGGGATTATTTGTTGACCTGTCAATGCAATGACACAGACACTTGACTGGGATTATTTGTTGACCTGTCAATACAATGACACAGAGACTAGACTGGGATTATTTGTTGACCTGTCAATGCAATGACACAGAGACTAGACTGGGGTTATTTGTTGACCTGTCAATGCAATGACACAGAGACTAGACTGGCATTATTTGTTGACCTGTCAATGCAATGACACAGAGACTAGACTGGGATTATTTGTTGACCTGTCAATGCAATGACACAGAGACTAGACTGGGATTATTTGTTGACCTGTCAATGCAATGACAGAGAGACTAGACTGGGATTATTTGTTGACCTGTCAATGCAATGACACAGAGACTAGACTGGGATTATTTGTTGACCCTTCAATGCAATGACACACAGACTAGACTGGGATTATTTGTTGACCTGCCAATGCAATGACACAGAGACTAGACTGGGATTATTTGTTGACCCTTCAATGCAATGACACAGAGACTAGACTGGGGTTATTTGTTGACCTGTCAATTCAATGACACAGAGACTAGCCTGTGATTATTTGTTGACCTGTCAATGCAATGACACAGAGACTAGACTGGGATTATTTGTTGACCTGTCAATGCAATAACACACAGAGACTAGACTGGGGTTATTTGTTGACCTGTCAATGCAAATGACACAGAGACTAGACTGGGGTTATTTGTTGACATGTCAATTCAATGACACAGAGAATAGACTGTGATTATTCGTTGATCTGTCAATGCAATGACACAAAGACTACACTGAGATTATTTTTTGACCTGTCAATCAATGACACAGAGACTAGACTGGGATTATTTGTTGACCTGTCAATGCAATAACACAGAGACTAGACTGGGGTTATTTGTTGACCTGTCAATGCAATGACACAGAGACTAGACTGGGATTATTTGTTGACCTGTCAATGCAATGACACAGAGACTAGACTGGGGTTATTTGTTGACATGTCAATTCATTGACACAGAGAATAGACTGGGATTATTTGTTGATCTGTCAATGCAATGACACAGAGACTACACTGAGATTATTTTTGACCTGTCAATCAATGACACAGAGATTAGACTGGGATTATTTGTTGACCTGTCGATGCAATGACACAGAGACTAGACAGGGATTATTTGTTGACCTGTCAATGCAATGACATAGAGACTAGACTGGCACTATTTGTTGACCTGTCAATGCAATGACACAGAGACTAGACTGGGTGTATTGTTGACCTGTCAATGCAATGACACAGAGACTAGACTGGGATTATTTGTTGACCTGTCAATGCAATGACACAGAGACTAGACTGGGATTATTTGTTGACCTGTCAATGCAATGACACAGAGACTAGACTGGGTTTATTTGTTGACCTGTCAATGCAATGACAGTGACTAGACTGGGGTTATTTGTTGACCTGTCAATGCAATGACACAGAGACTAGACTGGGATTATTTGTTGACCTGTCAATGCAATGACACAGAGACTAGACTGGGATTATTTGTCGACCTGTCAATGCAATGACACAGAGACTAGACTGGGATTATTTGTTGACCTGTCAATGCAATGACACAGAGACTAGACTGAGATTATTTGTTGACCTGTCAATGCAATGACACAGAGACTAGACTGGGAGTATTTGTTGACCTGTCAATGCAATGACACAGAGACTAGACTGGGGTTATTTGTTGACCTGTCAATGCGATGACACAGAGACTAGACTGAGATTATTTGTTGACCTGTCAATGCAATGACACAGAGACTAGACTGAGATTATTTGTTGACCTGTCAATGCAATGACACAGAGACTAGACTGGGATTATTTGTTGACCTGTCAATGCAATGACACAGAGACTAGACTGGGATTATTTGTTGTCCTGTCAATGCAATGACACAGAGACTAGACTGGGATTATTTGTTGACCTGTCAATGCAATGAAACAGATACTAGACTGGGATTATTTGTTGACCTGTCAATGCAATGACACAGAGACTAGACTGGGATTATTTGTTGACCTGTCAATGCAATGACACACAGAGACTAGACTGGGTTTATTTGTTGACCTGTCAATGCAATGACAGTGACTAGACTGGGGTTATTTGTTGACCTGTCAATGCAATGACACAGAGACTAGACTGGGATTATTTGTTGACCTGTCAATGCAATGACACAGAGACTAGACTGAGATTATTTGTTGACCTGTCAATTCAATGACACAGAGACTAGACTGGGATTATTTGTTGACCTGTCAATGCAATGACACAGAGACTAGACTGGGATTATTTGTTGACCTGTCAATGCAATGACACAGAGACTAGACTGGGATTATTTGTTGACCTGTCAATGCAATGACACAGAGACTAGACTGGGATTATTTGTTGACCTGTCAATGCAATGACACAGAGACTAGACTGGGATTATTTGTTGACCTGTCAATGCAATGACACAGATACTAGACTGGGATTATTTGTTGACCTGTCAATGCAATGACACAGAGACTAGACCGGGATTATTTGTTGACCTGTCAATGCAATGACACAGAGACTTGACTGGGATTATTTGTTGACCTGTCAATGCAATGATACAGACACTAGACTGGGATTATTTGTTGACCTGTCAATGCAATGACACAGAGACTAGACTGGGAGTTTTTGTTGACCTGTCAATGCAATGACAGAAAGACTAGACTGGGATTATTTGTTGACCTATCAATGCAATGACAGAGACTAGACTGGGATTATTTGTTGACCTGTCAATGCAATGACACAGATACTAGACTGGGATTATTTGTTGACCTGTCAATGCAATGACACAGAGACTAGACTGGGATTATTTGTTGACCCTTTAATGCAATGACACAAAGACTAGACTGAGATTATTTGTTGACCTGTCAATGCAATGACACAGAGACTAGACTGAGATTATTTGTTGACCTGTCAATGCAATGACACAGAGACTAGACTGGGAGTATTTGTTGACCTGTCAATGCAATGACACAGAGACTAGACTGAGATTATTTGTTGACCTGTCAATGCAATGACACAGAGACTAGACTGGGATTATTTGTTGACCTGTCAATGCAATGACACAGAGACTAGACTGGGATTATTTGTTGACCTGTCAATGCAATGACACAGAGACTAGACTGGGATTATTTGTTGACCTGTCAATGCAATGACACAGAGACTAGACTGGGATTATTTGTTGACCTGTCAATGCAATGACACAGAGACTAGACTGGGATTATTTGTTGACCTGTCAATGCAATGACACAGATACTAGACTGGGATTATTTGTTGACCTGTCAATGCAATGACACAGATACTAGACTGGGATTATTTGTTGACCTGTCAATGCAATGACACCGAGACTTGACTGGGATTATTTGTTGACCTGTCAATGCAATGATTCAGACACTAGACTGGGATTATTTGTTGACCTGTCAATGCAATGACACAGAGACTAGACTGGGGTTATTTATTGACCTGTCAATGCAATGACACAGAGACTAGACTGGGATTATTTGTTGACCTGTCAATGCAATGACATAGAGACTAGACTGGGGTTATTTGTTGACCTGTCAATGCAATGACACAGAGACTAGACTGGGATTATTTGTTGACCTGTCAATGCAATGACACAGAGACTAGACTGGGATTATTTGTTGACCTGTCAATGCAATGACACAGAGACGACTGAGATTATTTGTTGACCTGTCAATGCAATGACACAGAGACTAGACTGGGAGTATTTGTTGACCTGTCAATGCAATGACACAGAGACTAGACTGGGAGTATTTGTTGACCTGTCAATGCAATGACACAAAGACTAGACTGAGATTATTTGTTGACCTGTCAATGCAATGACACAGAGACTAGACTGGGATTATTTGTTGACCTGTCAATGCAATGACACAGAGACTAGACTGGGATTATTTGTTGACCTGTCAATGCAATGACACAAAGACTAGACTGGGATTATTTGTTGACCTGTCAATGCCATGACACAGAGACTAGACTGGGATTATTTGTTGACCTGTCAATGCAATGACTCAGAGACTAGACTGGGATTATTTATTGGCCTGTCAATGCAATGTAACAACATCCAATAAACTCCTCAAACATTCCTCAGGCCAAAGAAGCCTTGGCACCTCAGTATACACAGACAGCTCAACCTAAATCAATAGATTTTCCCATCTCCACCCCTCTGCACATTAGTTCAAGGTAGGTATTAGCATTACTTACATTAAAGAGTTCTATCAGAAACAATAAAATGTTCCTGCAGCAAAACTGTAGAAACTGCTCTTCACCTTATATACGACTGTCCGAACTTTACAGAAGTGAGACATCAATTGTTCCCGGATCTACATCATTTAACTATCTTACTTCAACCACTAACTCCGCCTGTACCGGTCCCAAGCCCGGGTAAAAAAGGACGAGGGGGAGCAGTACCAAGCTCGCTAAAAAACCTGGGTTCAGCTGGCCCGGCTGATAGTACCTTGTAAGGGTTCCAGGGATACAGGATGAACAGCTTTTGTACTCCATGTTAGGAGCAGCTGCACATGGTGTCTGTTCCTCATGTCAGAGGCGGCCATTTCTTTTGGAGTTAAGTTGACCTGCCACTGAGTAGTGCTCCCAGTCTCAATGACAAAGGCAGATGCATACTACTTCACACAGTCATGATGGTTGTCAAACAAGCTTGATACCTTAATATGATTAAGTGGAGATAAGAAAGAAAAAGACATCAGCCACTTTGTCTATATAAATTTTATGAACTCTGTTGATTGATACATGTAAATTTGTAAATATTTTCAATTCTATGTTCCTATTTGTTTGTTGTTTTGTTTGTTTCCTCTGTATTAGCTACAAATATTTCAATATCACCCCTGGTTGATCAATAACTAAATATAAAGGTGGGGAAGTAACTGCTAAGTTGACATAGAGGAGTAACCAAGAATATCAGTTAAGTCACCATATACAAACACGAAAATAACACCTAATCTATATAATTTTATAGTGTGTATTGAATTATTTGGATTAGCTCTTATTTTCTTGTACACATGATAAGGCACAATTTGGATTATAGATTATAAACACAAGATAATAAGATCAAATCCAAATAAATAAATAATGTGTGGCGTTTCGGTAACAGCGTTGTTACCATCTTCAGACAAAAGTACTGAATGAGAAATTTTACCACAGCATGGTATCTGTTATCTTTTTTACACACTTGATAACAATACTAACTATTTAAAACATGCTATGGTAAAATTTCTCATTCAGTACTTTTGTCTGAAGATGGTAACAACGCTGTTACCGAAACGTCACACACTATTTATTTATTTGGATTTGGTCTTATTACCTTGTGTTCTTATTCACATTATTAAATTATTTTGATTAGGTCTTATTTTCTTATATCATAATCTATAATTCAAATTGTGCTTTAGCTGTCTACAGCGCTCCCTTTTGGGACTCACCAAAATAGGGTGAGAGGGGATAGTATAGACAGGTCACTTTTAATGTAAATTGCATCGTACTACATATTTAAAATCAGGCGCTATAGAGAGCGAGTTCTATAGACAGGTTTTAACTGTATACACATTATGCAAATATAATTGTATATGACCAACTGTGGTGTGATGCAGATCCCATCATTTAATGGAAGTGGACACAGTTTCCTCCTCCACAGACATCACAGACTCCACCAATGTCCAGGAAGTTATAAGCCTAGTGCTCACAGCTGTAAGTTCCCTTTTCATCTAAAAAACTTCTTGGTTCAATACACACAAGGTAATAAGTCCAAATCCAAATAAATAAATAGTGTGTGACGTTTCAGCAACAGCATTGTCACCATCATCAGGATAAATGATTCTTATAATTATTCTTTTGTCTGATGATGGTAACAACGCTGTTACTGAAACGTCACACACTATTTATTTATTTGGATTTGGTCTTATTACTTTGTGTTTATAATCTATAATCCAATTTGTGCCATATCATCTTGATTCAATATTGTGGATTGCCTCTTGCACTGTGGAATCTGGACATAACAATCTCTTTGGTAATTAGTTATAGCGTCATTTTTATAAGGACCCCCAAGTTTTAACTCCCAATTGTTCTAAGTATGGTTATAAAATCATGTTTATAACAACATATACCTTTGACACAAAGTGATATTTCTATAACAAGATTCAAATGTAAACATAAGGTAATAAGACCAAATCCAAATAAATAAATAGTGTGTGACATTTCGGTAGCAACTCTGTTACCGAAACGTCACACTATTTATTTGGATTTGGTCTTATTATCTTGTGTTTATAATCTATAATACAAATTGTGCCTTATCAAGATTCAAATTTGTTTGTTCAAGTTTTGTCTGTGATCCCTCACTGCACAAAATTACATTCTGGAGCAGAGTGGGTGAAGGATGTAGTAGATTTCCACATTCTGACCATTGCACTGCCACATGCTCCTATAGATTCTCTGGCAAAGTCTGGAGCTCTTGGCCTACCTGAAGACAGGGAATCTACCACACAACTAGATAAAAGAGACCTCCTCTGTACCATCAAGACCCAATGGCTGCAGGAATGGTTATCTAATGCTGTGCATGACTGGTACAGAGCAGGAGGGACAAGCACCAGATGAGAGCCAATAGCCTGAAACGCATATATATATATATATATATATATATATATATGTTGTCAATATTATTGATTAATAAAAAAAAAGGTATTTGACCGAAATTTAGAAATAATGCTAATGTATCTTAAAAACCAGAGAGAGTTGATAAGGTAAATCATCAATAACTCACAATAAAACAGAGTGTGTCTTTGATGGTTTGGAAGCTCTACACCCCGGGGTGTGGCAGGATGAGGTGAAGTCCCTGAGTGATGCCACCCTCCAGCTAGAGAATGGCTCCACCGTGCTGCTCCATGCCCTGGCCAACGGGGGCCAAACCCTGCAGATGGGGGACGGAACCACCATTGTCCACGCCGCCCCCTCAGGTAGGAGGATGTTCTGGTCCTGTAGTCAGGTTTGACTTGGAGTGTGTACCGCCAGAGCCGGTCCATGCGGTGCAGCTCCAAGATGGCCGCATCGCTTACATCTCAGGCCTGCTGGAGGCCAGCCATGTGGAGCTCTCTGATATCCCGGAGGTCTGACCCATTCTCTGTTGTCTGATCTGGTGACAGCATTACTCTCATTGATCTGTTCTCCTGTGTGCATTCTCTGTTGTCTGATCTGGTGACAGCATTACTCTCCTTGATCTGTTCTCCTGTGTGCACTCTCTTTTGTCTGATCTGGTGACAGCATTACTCTCTTTGATCTGTTCTCATGTGTGCACTCTCTGTTGTCTGATCTGGTGACAGCATTATTCTCTTTGATCTGTTCTCCTGTGTGCACTCTTTGTTGTCTGATCTGGTGACAGCATTACTCTCTTTGATCTGTTCTCCTGTGTGCACTCTCTGTTGTCTGATCTGGTGACAGCATTACTCTCTTTGATCTGTTCTCCTGTGTGCACTCTTGCTTGTCTGATCTGGTGACAGCATTACTCTCTTTGATCTGTTCTCCTGTGTGCACTCTCTGTTGTCTGATCTGGTGACAGCATTATTCTCTTTGATCTGTTCTCCTGTGTGCACTCTCTGTTGTCTGATCTGGTGACAGCATTACTCTCTTTGATATGTTCTCCTGTGTGCACTCTCTGTTGTCTGATCTGGTGACAACATTACTCTCTTTGATCTGTTCTCCTGTGTGCACTCTGTTGTCTGATCTGGTGACAGCATTACTCTCTTTGATCTGTTCTCCTGTGTGCACTCTCTGTTGTCTGATCTGGTGACAGCATTACTCTCTTTGATCTGTTCTCCTGTGTGCACTCTCTGTTGTCTGATCTGGTGACAGCATTACTCTCTTTGATCTGTTCTCCTGTGTGCACTCTCTGTTGTCTGATCTGGTGACAGCATTACTCTCTTTGATCTGTTCTCCTGTGTGCACTCTCTGTTGTCTGATCTGGTGACAGCATTACTCTCTTTGATCTGTTCTCCTGTGTGCACTCTCTCTTGTCTGATCTGGTGACAGCATTACTCTCTTTGATCTGTTCTCCTGTGTGCACTCTCTGTTGTCTGATCTGGTGACAGCATTACTCTCTTTGATCTGTTCTCCTGTGTGCACTCTCTGTTGTCTGATCTGGTGACAGCATTACTCTCTTTGATCTGTTCTCCTGTGTGCACTCTCTGTTGTCTGATCTGGTGACAGCATTACTCTCTTTGATCTGTTCTCCTGTGTGCACTCTCTGTTGTCTGATCTGGTGACAGCATTACTCTCTTTGATCTGTTCTCCTGTGTGCACTCTCTGTTGTCTGATCTGGTGACAGCATTACTCTCTTTGATCTGTTCTCCTGTGTGCACTCTCTATTGTCTGATCTGGTGACAGCATTACTCTCTTTGATCTGTTCTCCTGTGTGCACTCTCTGTTGTCTGATCTGGTGACAGCATTACTCTCTTTGATCTGTTCTCCTGTGTGCACTCTCTGTTGTCTGATCTGGTGACAGCATTACTCTCTTTGATCTGTTCTCCTGTGTGCACTCTCTGTTGTCTGATCTGGTGACAGCATTATTCTCTTTGATCTGTTCTCCTGTGTGCACTCTCTGTTGTCTGATCTGGTGACAGCATTACTCTCTTTGATCTGTTCTCCTGTGTGCACTCTCTGTTGTCTGATCTGGTGACAACATTACTCTCTTTGATCTGTTCTTGTAAGAATAAAACAGAGGTTGGATCTCAGAAAGTATGTTTAATTATCAAAAGATTATATTTAGATGACAAACATAGAGAGAGTTAAAAAGAAGGTAAGCGGTGGCAGTCAACAAGCAAGCAAATCTGAAACCTATATACAGTTACGTAATGTCTGGGGGAAGTGGCCGTTGCTAAGCGACAGCCGAGGTGCGAGTCACTTTTCAACACTCCCACCTGACGAGCACTCCGTTGTTTCAAACAGTCCAAGTTGGCTCCTTAGTCTTTTATGCCTTTCTGGAGGTAGAGCTTTCGTAAATATGTCTGCAGCAAAATCAGCATCGGAAAAACCTATCAGGGTTGAAGTGCAGGAACTCCCACCAAAACAAATACCGATGTTTTTCGTAGCTTTTAAGTATCCAAATATTTTCTTTACTGCGGTCCAAAGTGAAGGTCCTGGGTTGTTCATAAATTGGCTAACCCTGCTGACTGCGTAGGCAATATCAGGTCTAGTTCCAGTCATGAGGTACATTAAACTACCAATTGTCTGTCTGTATGGAATCTTGTTCATTTCTTCAATTTCCTGATCATCCTTTGGGCACATCTCTTTTGTTAGTTTTGAGTAAGGATCAGAAGGTACAGATTGTAACTTAATATCAAGAAGGTTGTAATGTTCAAGTGTTCTTTCAATGTATGAGGCTTGATGCAGAAATAACATTTTAGTTGTTCTATCTCGATATATTTGTAGGCCAAGGAAATAATCGGCAGTAAAAGTTTTTATTTCAAAATTGGAATTTAAGTACTGTACTATATCATCTAAATGTTGTTTATTTACACTGCAGATTAAGCAATCATCTACATATATTGCAAGTAATATGTAAGCCTGTTTACATTTCATTGTATAGACACATGAATCTGATATGCTAGGTTTGAGATCAAACTTAATTAAAAACTCATGAAATTTCTTGTTCCACATTCTGGGGGATTGCTTAAGACCATAGATGCTTTTCTGAAGAGAGCAAACATGATTTGGAAAATCTGGGTTTTCATAACCTTGGGGTTGTTCCATGTAAAGTTCTTCTTCCAAATCACCATTCAAGAAGGCAGATTTTACATCTAACTGAATCATTTCCATATCAAGTGATGCACAAAGTGATAAGATTGTTCTAATTGAATCGAATTTTACTACTGGAGAAAAAGTTTCACCATAATCAAGTCCTGGTTTTTGTGAATAACCTTTCGCAACTAGTCTAGCCTTAAACATTTTATTTGATCCATCTGCATTTTGCTTTATTTTGTATACCCACTTGCATGCAATAGCTTTTCTGTCTGATGGTAGTGTCACATACGTCCATGTTTGATTTTTCATCAAGGAATTGAATTCATCGTCCATAGCTAGTTTCCACTGTTTTGAGTTTTGTCCTACAATTGCATCTTCATAGTTCAATGGTTCTTGGTCATGGACATAACAAGCATATGAAATAGCTCTTGTACAGCTGGTTGATGTTTGTTCATTTTCTCTGATTCTATTCCTGAGAGGGTATCGACATGATTCTTCTGGTTTGGAACTGGTATTTGTGTTATCAACACTTTCTTCACTGTATATAGTTACCTGCTCTTGTTGGTTATCCTGAATATTTTCTGATGTATTAGCTTCAGTAAATATTACATCTCTGCTTATGATAATTTTTCTAGCAATAGGATCCCACATTCTATAATTTTTGTTAGTTTCAGTATATCCAACAAAAAATGTACGAATACTCTTTTTGTCTAATTTCTTTCTGTTATCTTTTGGTATATGCACATAAGCGTTACATCCAAAAGTTTTCAAATGTAAGATGGAGGGTTTTCTCTTGTACCATATTTCATAAGGTGTAGAATTTCCCAATACTTTAGTAGTACATCTATTTAAGAGATAGACTGCTGTGTTTACGGCTTCAGCCCACAGTTCAAGCGGCATTTTTCTTCCATGTAACAAGCATCTAGCGGATTCAACTATTGTTCTGTTATCTCTTTCAGCAATTCCATTCTGTTCTGGGGTATATGGAGCAGTGAGTTCATGAACAATTCCTAGAGATTTTAGATAATCAGAAAAATTCTTATTTAAGAATTCTGTGCCATTATCTGTTCTGAATCTTTTTATTTTATTTCCAGTTTCAGTCCTAACTCTTTTTACAAATTCTTTAAATTTCTCAAGTACATCTGATTTATGCCTAATGAAGTAGGCCACTCTAAATCTTGAAAAATCATCCTTGAATGATACAAAATATAATGATCCACCTGGTGATCTTTTACTCATTGGTCCACAAACATCTGAATAGATCAGCTCTCCTGGATAGGTCGAATTTGGACTTGTTGACGCGTGAAAAACCTTTCTATTTTGTTTTCCATAGATGCATGCTTCACATAGTAAAGAATCAGGCTTTTCTCTAATTTTAATGTCGTCTTCAAAAACATTATTTTCAAACATTTGGGTTAATTTTATAGGATTTACATGACCCATTCTTTGATGCCATATATCTAGACTTAACTGAGCAACATGAGTTTGTGAAGATTGCTTTGCTTTAATAAAAATTCTATAAAGATTTGAATTGTCCTTTATTCCAGTAACTAGCACTTTCGAATTTTTAGTCAATTTTATCTGATTTCCTTTACAAATGAGCGTCAAACCATGTTTTGTTGCAGTAGATATTGAGAAAAGATTAGTCTCCAATTCAGGTATATAGAGAACATCCAAAAGAGTTGCATTAATTTTCTGACTATCAACATAAGAGAGAATATCAATATTTCCCTTACCTTTTGCATAGATCTGCTTTCCATCTCCAAGGCACACAGGATGAACACCTTCTGGTATTTCTTCGAACGTAGAGAACCATTCTCTTCTGAAAGTCATGTGATCCGTTGCTCCAGAATCTGCAATCCAGGAATCCTTTGTTTCAGCGAGGAAGGCACTTGTCTCAGCTGAAAAAGCACAGCTATCATCTCTGGATGAAGAACTTGGCTGTTGTCCTTTTTGTTCTTCCTTTCTTTTATAGCATTCTTTCCACCAATGTCCTTTCTTCTTGCAATATCCACAGTGTGTGTTCTTCTTTTTATCTTTAATGGATTGTTGATGCTGCTGTTGTTTGTTGGAAGCTGTTGAATTTCTGTTGAACTTTGAAAAAGTCATCAAGGCATTATCTGGTTTAGAATTTCCTGAAGAATCCCAATGATCCTGTAAGCTTTCTTCTTTCAGTAATCTTGCCGTCAAGTTTTCTAGTGTCTTTTCTTCTGATGAAACTGAATCCCATGCTGTTATGAAATTCTTGTATTTATCAGGCAAGCTGCAAATTATCTTTGTAATTAGGGCAACATCAGAGATTGGCTCACCTAGATCTTTCATTTGTTGTGCCAGAGTTTCAACTTTGGAAATATGAGTAGCAATGTTATCATTTGGATTCATTTTATATTCGAAAAATCTTTGTTGCAGCAAATATTTGTTTGTTTCAGATTTCAGTTCATATATTGTTGATAATTTCTTCCACATTTCTGCTGAAGTCTGGCAATTAACAATCTGTTGAAGATATTTAAACTCTAGAGCAGTAGTGATCAGCATTTTGGATTTTGCATCTTTCTTTTTCCAGTTAGAGAATTTTGCAATATCCTCTATTTCAGGTTTTACCTCAGAGCCATCAGTTATACTGAGAAGATCTTTTGCTTCTAGAATAATCTTCATTTGAAATTTCCATAGATGAAAATTATCGCCGTTGAATTTTTGAATTTGTGGAAGTTCAGTTGTCATCTTGAGCAAGCAAACGAATTTCAGCTTAGATAAACAAAAATATTTGATACCAACCAAGCTCTGCTGCCATGTAAGAATAAAACAGAGGTTGGATCTCAGAAAGTATGTTTAATTATCAAAAGATTATATTTAGATGACAAACATAGAGAGAGTTAAAAAGAAGGTAAGCGGTGGCAGTCAACAAGCAAGCAAATCTGAAACCTATATACAGTTACGTAATGTCTGGGGGAATGATCTGGTGACAGCATTATTCTCTTTGATCTGTTCTCCTGCGTGCACTCTCTGTTGTCTGATCTGGTGACAGCATTACTCTCTTTGATCTGTTCTCCTGTGTGCACTCTCTGTTGTCTGATCTGGTGACAGCATTACTCTCTTTGATCTGTTCTCCTGTGTGCACTCTCTGTTGTCTGATCTGGTGACAGCATTACTCTCTTTGATCTGTTCTCCTGTGTGCACTCTCTGTTGTCTGATCTGGTGACAGCATTACTCTATTTGATCTGTTCTCCTGTGTGCACTCTCTGGTGTCTGATCTGGTGACAGCATTACTCTCTTTGATCTGTTCTCCTGTATGCACTCTCTGTTGTCTGATATGGTGACAGCATTACTCTCATTGATCTGTTCTCCTGTGTGCACTCTCTGTTGTCTGATCTGGTGACAGCATTACTCTCTTTGATCTGTTCTCCTGTGTGCACTCTCTGTTGTCTGATCTGGTGACAGCATTACTCTCTTTGATCTGTTCTCCTGTATGCACTCTCTGTTGTCTGATCTGGTGACAGCATTACTCTCTTTGATCTGTTCTCCTGTGTGCACTCTCTGTTGTCTGATCTGGTGACAGCATTACTCTCTTTGATCTGTTCTCCTGTGTGCACTCTCTGTTGTCTGATATGGTGACAGCATTACTCTCTTTGATCTGTTCTCCTGTGTGCACTCTCTTTTGTTATCTGCAGCAGTAAAATTTCTTTGTCCTCTAGCTGTTATAAATTTATCTAAAATAAATTTAAAAGTGAGTAAGGTGAGCCTTAAAGTGAATATAACTAAACTGTGGAACACGGTTCCATAATTACATTTTTAGCAAAAATAAGATAATAGCCCTAAACAAATGAAAGAAAACATGGCTGGTGTATATGAGGAAGCATGTCCTTCCTATTACCAAAAAAAACTTTGTTCCAAACAGTTTAAATGGAGCTGAGAATTGATTCAAGATGTTACCAGCAACATGGTAGACCAATTGATGCAACTTCACTTCAGAATGCTTGAAGAGTATGAACTCATGGAATTCGTTTAATCTTTACACAAGGGGATAAGAAACAACAACAACACCTCAGAATATAGAAAAAATAAACACAAGGTAATAATTGAGTAAAATAAATCATGCCTCCAGCGAAAAGTGTCTTTTCAAAACATTTTTGGAGAATTATTATGCCATGTTTTCTCCTGTAGAAAGGCGTTTGTGCCCGAAAGCTAGAGAATAAAAATGTTTTAAAAAGAAACTTTTCCCTGGAGGTTTGATGTATTTTACTTATTATTGATACTAGGGTTTATTGTATTGAATTGACAAGGTAATAAGACCAAATCCAAATAAATAAATAGTGTTGTTGTTTCTTATCCCCTTGTGTAAAAATTACTCCAATTCCATGAGTTCATGCTCTTCGAGCTGTTTTATGATAACCCAAAGGTCCAAAATAAATAGTGTGTGGTTTCAGTAACAGAGTTGTTACCAAAATGTCACAAACTATCTATTTATTTGGATTTGGCCATATTACCTTGTGTTTATTATCTATAATCCAAATTGTGCCTTATCATAAAAAAATTAAGTTTAATTAAAGATTGTCGAATTAAAGTGACACGATTACATAGAATGCTGGCTATTGGTGAAGCAACCGTTTTGAGATTTCTTCATGGTCATTTGTTGATGTCTGAAGTGTGTACAAGATGGATCTCAGCTCTGTACACAAGCAAAAGTGGAAATTTCAGACAATAATCTCAGACAGTTGAATGCAGATCCTGATGTTTCTAGAATAGTAACTGGGGGTCGGTGGAAGGATGGTCTTAACTGTTGATTTTCAACTGCTACGACCCAGGTTCGATTCCCGCATTGGGCACTTTTTATGATTGAAAAAAAAGAATGCTCCAATGGCCCCCGATTCTTGCAAAAGTCCAACCCCACTAGCGAGTGCAAGTAACCCAAAGGGGCTCTGGCACATTTGTAAGTGCAAATCCAACTGCTTTCCACGTGTGTAGACATGTGGTGCACTTACAGTAAAAGCAGTCACCTACTTCTACCCACCATGATTATCATGGCCTGTGCCATGTGTACTAGAGATAAGCAAAAAAAAAAAGAATAGTAACCTGTGATGAAACATGGTTCCACCACTGGGATCCAGAAACCAAATAGGATTCCATGCAGCGGAAGCACAAATCAAATAAATTCAAGACACAACCTTCGGCTGACAGGATTATGGCACCTCTATTGTGGGACAGTGTTCTTCTGATTGACTAGCTTAAACACAGAAAGATCATTGTTGTTGTTGATAAGGCACAATTTGGATTATAAACACAAGGTAATAAGACCTAATCCAAATAAATTATTAGTGTGTGACGTTTCAGTAACAGCATTGTCACCAAAACGTCAAACACTATTTATTTATTTGGATATGATAAAGCACAATTTGGATTATCAATTATAGATACAAGAAAATAAGACCTAATCCAAATAATTAAATAGTGTGTGACGTTTTGGCATTGTCACCATAATTAGATTTTATTCTTTTGTCTAATGATGGTAACAATGCTGTTGCCGAAATGTCACACTTTTAAATTATTTGAATTTGGTCTTATTGTCTTGTGTTGTTGTTGTTTCTTATCCCCTTGTGTATAGTTTACACAAATTCCATGAGTCCATCTTCTTCTTATTATTATTTCTTATCTCCACTCAATGACACTAAAGTAACAAGCTTGTAAAGCTTGAGACTTTTGATGGTGTCTGCCGGGGAAGAGTAGAGCTCATCAATGGATGAGTCAATACAGTCAATAATATGTCTTGGGGTTGCAAGTTGACACTTAGTACATAGTGGGAAAACCTTGCAACCATTCTGGAAAGTCATTGTCCGTAGATGACCAGACTCAAGTCTGGAAGTCAAAGACTGTTGTTCTCTTGGGAGGACAGAATTGTCCCTCCTGCTCTATACGAGTCCATGATCTCTAGGAATGGGGTGTAGGGGTGAAGCTACTGTTGATCATGGCACCAATTAATGGGAAGATAAATTCAAAGTTATTAAAGGATTTGAACGAGGAAATAAAGGGGAAGTTGACCAATGAAGTTCTTCTGTCTCACCACAATGCTCCAGTTCACACTGCTGATAGTACCCTGTAAGGGCTCCAGGGATACAGGATGAGTCTGTACTCCATGTTAGGAGTTGCTGCACATGGCGTCTGTTCCTCATGTCAGAGGCGGCCATTTCTTTTGGAGCTAAGTCGGCCTGCCACTGAGTAGTGCTCCCATTCTTAATGACAAAGGCAGACGTATTCTACTTCACCCAGTCATGATGATTGTCAAGTCTCAAGCTTTACAAGCTTGATACCCTAATATGATTGAGTGGAGATAAGAAGGAAGAAGAAGAGTTCACACTGCGGAAGTTGTTCAGGCTTCTATCAAAGATTGTGGCTATGAATTGTCACAGCATCTATAGTCCAGATTTGGCCCCTAGTGACTATTATCTATTCAGATATTTATAAAAAAAAATCTTTGTGGACATCACATTTTAAAGATGATGAAGTCTTGAAGCCTTTTGTGATGTTTGGAGAGCCATGATAAGGATTTTTATTTCTAAGGTATATATTTTTTAAATTTTAAATGGGATAAATTTATTTTAGTTAATGGAGAATTTATTGAGAAATTTAGAAAAGAAAAATTGGAATTTTAGGTTGTTTATTTATACCTTAGGTAGATTACTTATGGAGTGCCCCTCGTATATGTATAGGCCTATGTATATAGGCAAGTGGTTTGTCTCTCCATTCATTGGTTAGGTGTTGTTGTTGTTTCTTATCTCCTTATGTAAAGATTACATGGATTCCATGAGTCCATGCTCCTTGAGCTGTTTTTTGATAAGCAGCATCCTCTCCCAAAGATCCTGTTCAGTGCATCTAGGGATGGTCAGGTAGTTACTGTGGTGGTCCATGGTTAAACCAATTCCTGAAGTCCACTCCTCTCCAATTTTGCCATGGTAGTTATAGGCCTGGAGTCCTCTATTGTCAGTTCTGAGCATGATAAGATAATGCTCCAGAGAAGCTTCTGCACTATTGCATTTCAAGCAGTTATTGAAGGTTCTTTGTCCATTTTGAAGTTTTATATGGTCACTTCTTAGTCTTTCTAAAGCTGTTTGTTGATTTCTATTGAGTTTTTGAAGTTCTTCTAATTGTTTCAATGATTTGTACCAGTGATGATTTGGCTAAGCTGTCAGTTTTGATTTATTTTCTTTTTTTTTTATATACGTATATATTTCTTCAAAAGTAAGATTATTGCTTGGTAAGTGGTAACAGGTAGTCACTGTGGTGATGTGTGTGGCAGAGTGAGCTGGTGGAGGAGCTGCCAGAGGTGAAGGAAGAAGAAGAGGAGGCTGTCCCCACCACATCTCCCATCATTGTCACCACCACGACCACCACGACCAGTAGTGCCCGAGCTATGGCTCTGGGGGACAAGGCCTTCCGCTGCAAGTTTGAGAACTGCGGCCGGCTCTACACCACCCATCACCACCTCAAGGTGCACGAGAGGTCTCACACTGGGGACCGGCCCTTCCAGTGCACCACCCCTGGGTGCGGCAAGACCTTCGCCACAGGCTATGGCCTCAAGTCTCACACCCGGGTGCACACAGGGGAAACCCCATACTCCTGTCCACAGCGAGAATGCCCCAAGTCTTTCAAAACCTCAGGAGATCTCCAGAAACATATCAGGACCCACACAGGTAACTTGGGTTCCCTGCCAGTTTCTAACAATGTTGTGACATTCAGTTCCAGTTATAGCACTAAGATCTTCTAGATCTCACTTACAGTAAAAAGCAGCTGCCAACTTCTACCCACCATGATTATCATGGACTGTACCATGTGTACTAGGGATAATAATAAAATAAAAGGGTGTAGAAATGGTACCAATGATGGGGAGGGTTAAATATATGATGACCCTGTGTGCCGCAGGAGAGCGACCTTTCAAATGCACCTTCGAGGGCTGTGACCGGGCATTCACCACATCAAACATACGCAAGGTCCACGTCAGGACCCACACGGGGGAGAAACCTTACACCTGCAAGTACGAGGGCTGTGGCCGAGCTTTCGCCTCCGCCACCAACTACAAGAACCACATCCGGATACACACAGGTGACAATTTCTATAAGCTATTGAACACAAGGTAATAACACCAAATCCAAATAAATAAATAAGTGTGTGAGGTTTCTGTAACAGCGTTGTTACCTTCTTCAGACAAAACTCATTTACTCATTCAGTACTTTTGTCTAAAGATGTTAACAATGCTGTTACAGAAACATCACACACTATTTATTTATTTGGATTTGGCCTTATTACCTTGTGTTTATAATTTATAATCCAAATTGTGCTTTATCTAGCAATTTGAAATTGTTGTAATTTGGTAGAATTGAAGTAAATTTTGAATTGAAGAGGTTTCTGAGGCTGTGTGTGTGTGTGTGTGTGACAATGACAATTAAAAAATATTTATTGTCATCTTAGACAATATTACATATTTTCAATCATAGGGAGAGAAAAAGAAGATAAGAAGAGAGAAGAAGAGAAAATATATACAGAAATGAAACATATTTTACAAGATGGTGATGGGAGATGGAGGAAGAAAACCTCGGCGCTGGAGGGTCCTGGACCAGGCGATGAGCGGGTCTTCCACTGCTTCTCCGAGCCCAACCTGTACAAAGTAGCGATAAATTCGCAACTTTGCCGACGCCAAGATGGAAAGGGCGTCGTCCTCAAGGCCGGACCCGCCGAAGATCCAAGCCTGCAGGTCAGGGGGCCGCCCTATGATGTTGAAGGCCTCTCTGATGAGAGGCCTGATGGAACGGCAGCACCAGTAACGGTGGTCGAGGGAGCGGTCGATGGACCCGCAGGCAGGACAGGAGGGGCCGACCGAGGCAGGATGGGCCGGATGGGGCAGGGCGTGGAGGGCCAACTTGAGGGCCGCGTCAGCCTCGTGGCCCGAGTGGGCGCAGCGCCGCAGCGAGGCCCAGTCGATCCTGGATGGTGGTGGACCGATGGTGGGCGACCATCTCGAGGTAAACCTTGAGATGGGTGTGGCGGCGAGGTGCGGGCGATCTAGGGCCCGTCGGGCCGAGCGGGTCGTGAGGCCGTTGAGGAACGGCGTAGCCGTCCCTCGCAGCACCACGGCCGCAGCTAGAGAACTAGATGAGGGTGCAGACTCCGCCCCTAAGCCCACGGCGTTCTCGGAGGTCAGCCTCCGACAGAAGGCGCCCAGGGCCGCGGCGTCAGCCAGGGCCGAGCGCGTAGGGCGGGCGATGAGGTGGTCTTCCACGATAAGGTCCCGGACTCGGGCTCCGCTCCAGCGAGCGGGGGCCAGGAGGTCGGGAGGGCGAAGGAACCGGCAGCCACCGATGATGGGGAGGTCCAGCAGCTGAGCTGTGGGGACCGCCCGGTGGTTGAGGGTCAGGATCTTGGAGGCCTCCTCCCACAGCTTCAGCAACCGGAGACGGCGGGGCTGGAGACGCGTGCCGTCTGGTGGAGGGCGGATCCAGGCCTCGCCGTCGCTGGCGACCAGCCAGTCGAAGCCGTTCCTGCCTCCGCGGAGCGCGACCTGCACACCCTTGAGGCAGGCGAGCTGGAGTTGGGTTGCCAGGTCGAGGAGGCCGAGGCCTCCGATGGCTACGGGCCTCGCCATGACGGCGGCGGGAAGCCACGCCGTGTGCTCGGGCCCCCAGACGAACCTCGCAAGTCTGGCCTGCAGTTTGGCGATGGTCGGGGGTGATGGCAGGTACCCGTGCAGGTGATGCTGGATGGTGGAGCCCACCAGCGAGTTCGCCGCTCTAGCTCGTCCGACGAGGGATAGGCCGCGGGTGAAGGGCGTCCACCTGCGGCAGGCGGACTCCAGAAGGGCGAGAAGATGCTGCTCCTGATGGGCTACGGAGCTCCTGGGGGCGATGTCGAGCCCGAGGACTCTGATGGAGGTGGTCGACCAGGAGGCGCCGAGAGGGGAGTCGCCGCGGTTGCGCCAGGCTCCGCACCAAAGGCCCGCGCTCTTCCCGAGGTTGACGGCGATACCGGAGGCCCGCTTGAAGTCTTCGAGGACGGTCGCCACCCGCTCGAATTCTTCGTCGCGATGGAAAAGGAGGACGATGTCGTCGGCGTAGGCGATGACGTTGCCCACGCCGAGGATCGTCTCCAGGCGACGCAGCAGAGGTCCCGTCGCGATACTGAAGAGCGCCGCGCTCAGAGCGCAGTCCTGTCTCACGCCGTTGAGTAGTTTGAAGGCGACGGTCTGGAAGCCCCCCGACTCTTATTGTGGCGTCCGCCCCGGCGTAGAGTAGAAGGATCCATCCCACGAAGGCCGGTGGGAGGCGCAGGTGGGACACCAGGAGGGATGTTAGATATCCGCGGTCCAGGGAGTCGAAGGCGGACTGCAGATCCACGGAGACCGCGCCCAGCGGCGTGCCTCGGGCAGTAGCCTCCTCGACGGCGTCTGTGACCCGCGCGATGTTCCAGGAGGGGAACCTTCCGGGTACGGCGTACGTCTGGCACTCCGGCACCAGAGTTGGCAGGTGGGGCCTGAGGCGGCCCAGCAGGATCGATCCGATTACCCTGTAGTCGGCCGAAGGCAGGGAGATCGGTCTGTAGCCGTCCAGACCGCGATCGCCGCCGCGGGCCTTGGGGACCAGGCAGATCTCGCTCCGGCGCATCGATGGAGGCAGGGCACCGCGGAGCTGAGACTCGGCGAGCACACGTCGCAGGGCGACCGCGAAGAATTCCTCGAAGGTGCTGAGGACCTCGCAGGGCAGACCGTCCCAGCCGGGGGCTCTTCCGCGAGGGAGGCGGCGGATGGCAGCGGCTACCTCAGCCTTGGAGACCTCAGCCCGGTGGAGTGGATCCTCTTCTCCTAGTTCGATAGGAGTGGTGGTCGTAGCTCCGATGAAGGCCGCGTACTCCGCCGGGTCACAGCTCGGGCGGGCGAAGCGAGGCCGGAAGATGTCCAGGGCCTTTCGCCGCAAAACGGGGCCCTCGATGACCTCGCCGTTCTCGTCCCTGATGGTGGTGACAGCTGGGCGGCGGTGGCGCGTGAAGCGCGCGAGGTCCGGGAGAGATGGGTAATCCGCGTTCGTCGACGAGGCTTCAAGCTGTACCCTGATGTAGCGTTGGGCCCTGCCGATGTAGCTGTCGTCGCGATCGTGGTGGCGAGGATCGTGGAGCGAGCGGGCCTCCGCGAGGATGCCGGCCTTGATTAGTGTCCAGCGGTTCCACAGTTGAGGCGCATCGAGCATGGATATTTCCTCCGCGATGTCCACCAGGTAGTTGTTCATGTGCTCCTGGGCCAGCCCGGAGCGGAGCGTAGCAGCCACGCGAGGTTGGTAGGGGGCGGCTGGAGGGCCCACTCGGAGCAGCACCATGCGATGATCGGAGAGGTGGAAAGGAGCAATCGCATATGATGTTGAGACCTCCAGAAAGCGCGCCGGAGCGAGGATCCTGTCGAGGCGACTGCCCTCGATCAGGTCGCCATGTGCAGCGACTCTGGTGGGAAGGTGGGCGGCGTCAAACTCGGGGGCGGCATCCAGAAGCGCGGCGGACTCGCAAAGAGCTCCGAGGGCCGCCATGGAGATAGAGTCGCGGTTCCTGTCGTCCCTAATATTAAAGTCCCCGAGGACCCAGGCTTCCTCCTCTTCCTCAACGGCGGCTGCCTCGATGACTCGGAGTTGCTCGATGCGCTCGCGCTGGTCGTGCGAGAGGTGGACATTTATGACGGTCATCTCCTGGCCGTGGACATTGAGGGTGGCCAAGACGATGTGGCCCGGCCACAGGATGCGGTGTCGCGAGACGGTGATGCCCGGCGCGTAGATGCAGGCGAGGCCCGAACCCGATATTGCGTCGGGTGGGGCAGTAATAGCATCGTAGCCGAGGCAGAGGTCTTGGGCGCCGTCGAGGTGGTGGGTGTTAGTTTCTTGCACAAGCGCAATGTCCACGCTGTGTTGTCTCAGGAGATGGCAAAGGCTTAGGCTCTTGTTCCTAATAGCGAGCCCGCGCGCGTTAATGGAGGCGATGGTGAAGCCTATGATGATGTCCCTTGATGGAGGAAGGGCAGGGCCTGGCGAAGGCGTTTGTAGATGGAGCCGCTGGAGTCGAGTCTCCTACGTAAGAGGGCCTCGACCAGCTCGCACAAAGCAGTCCTCTGGGCGGGTTTAAGGTTAGGGAGTTGCTTTTTGAGGAGCGGTGTGGAGACGAGGAGGCGACAAACCCTCTCCTTTTCGAGACCCTCTTGGTTGGTTTTGTCAAAGATTGTGGAGGGGGCCTGCTGCAGGCAGGCATCTAGCTCTTTCCTGATTTTGTTTCTTCCTTCCTGGGTGGAGCCCGTGCCCTCCTCCTCGATCCTTTCCACCTCCATTGGCTCGACGGGCGCCGGTGAAGGCAGGGCTGGTGTGGTGGGCGGGTTGGAGGCCGAGCAGGTAGAACTCGGCGCCTCTCCAGGCGGCAGGAGAGGTCGCGCAGGATGGAGCGCTGGGGCACCTGGAGCAGCAGCAGCGGGCGTCACTGGGGCATTATTAGGTGCCTCCTCTGATGGAGCTGGAGGCACCGGTGGAGAGGATACGGGTGTTGGTGGACCAGTTCGCTTAGGCACGGGGGGAGAAGGAGAAGCCTGAACCTGAGCAGGATTGTCCACACGCTTTGGGGCGTCGAAGTTCCGCCTGGCAAGCGATGGGCAGCTAGCTCTGCGGTGGCCCTGCCTTCCGCATTTGGAACATTTGATTCCGAAGGAGAGGTAGGCAGATAGGGTGTCTCCCTTGGACTGTATGGTCAGTCGGGCGGGCAGGGTCTCCAGCCTGACTCCCTCGTGGAGCAGGATGAACGCCTCCCGGCGGCCGTCGTTGAAGGCGAACTCCCCCAGCTTGATCAGGATGGGGGCGATGGAGGTGACCCTCCCGTATTGGCCCAGGGCGTTCACGATGGTGAAATCATCCACGAAGCCTGGCAGGCCGGCGACGACGATCCGTTCGGCCCTTTTTCGGTAGGGGAAGACCCTAAGGGTCGTTCCCCCGATCTCGAAGTCGCTCTCCACCAGAAGGCGCGCAAGATCCTTGGTTGCCAAGCCCACGAGGAAATGGCCGTTCATTTTGCCGAAATGCGTGATTTTATCCGGCCCCCCGACCAGCCTGGACATTGCCTTTAGGTAGGTGTAGTCCGGGATCTCTGGGCACCGCTCCACGAAGATGTAGTGCTCGTGGTCGGTTGTGGCCTGCCTCTTCTTGGCGTCAGCGATGTTGGCGCGTGTCGCCTTGATCTCCCTAGGCGGCACTGTTTTCGGCCCTGTCGGCCGCCTCAGCTGCTGGGAGCTGGGCTTCTCAGCAGGCCTGCTAGGCTGCTTGGCGGCGCGCTCCGGCGTTGTTGAAGTGCGGCGCCGCTTCTTGTTCTTCACAACGGTGAAACCCTTGTTGTCGTCCACGTCAACCATCTCGCTGTCGGCCCAGTTGAGCGAGGCCGGGCTGGCTGTTGTAGCGCTGGAAGAAGCAGCAGTCGGCGGCGCGGTGACGTCACGCGCGGCGGCCGGATTTACATGCACGTCGCCTGCCGGCGAATTTGCATCTCTTTGAGATTTAAGATTGGAATTTTCTTTAGAGAAATTCATCTCAAATTCGTTTTTTTGGCGCTAATTCAGCACCTGTATGAGATCCTGTGCTGGGCCTTTCAGGCACTGTAGCATCGGATCGAGGGCTTTCCTCCAGTACCAAATTCACAATGGTAAGCGCCCTCTACATGCACTCCAGAGGCGAAAACGGCGGAGCTCGAAAAAGCGTGGCCGCTCGCCCGAGTGTGTGTGTGTGTGTGTGGGGATTGTTCAATAAATAATATAAAAAAGTAATTGGCTACTTGAATTGACTTTGATTTGAATTTGAGACTTGTATTGAGACTTGATTCAGATTTAAGTGCTTTATTAAAACCAAAAAGGTTATATCAATTCAGAATTTT